>CABHPQ010044517.1:0-23742 GCA_902168405.1 Peromyscus aztecus
AAAAAAAAAATGGGGGAAGTGCTGTGGGATGTTCTGTATGGCAAATGTGTTGCTAATAAAACACTGATTGGCCAGTGGCTAGGCAGGAAGTATAGGCGGGACTAACAGAGAGAATTAAAAGAACAGGAAGGCGGAGGGAGTCTCTGCCAGCCACCGCCAGAACAAGCAGCATGTAAAGATGCCAGTAAGCCACGAGCCATGTGGCAAGGTATAGATTTATAGAAATGGATTAATTTAAGCTATAAGGACAGTTAGCAAGAAGCCTGCCATGGCCATACAGTTTGTAAGCAATATAAGTCTCTGTGTTTACTTGGTTGGGTCTGAGCAGCTGTGGGACTGGCAGGTGAAAGAGATTTATCCTGACTGTGGGCCAGGCAGGAAAACTCTAGCTACAGGATACAAGCAACTTTCGAGAGTCTTGCAACAGTAGACAGAGACAGCTGGCAGCCTGGACAGTCATCCAAAGTTCTCTTGTAAAGTTGGAGCATCTGTCTTCAGCCTACAGGGTGAGAGTCTCTCAGCCATTTTTCTCTGTGTCCTGTAGAATGTCTGGCAGTTTCCTCTGCGAAGCAGGAACCTGAAAGACCATTTTGTCAAGCAAAGTTCAGTGGTCACCTTCCCATGAGTCCTGCATGTCCAGTCGATCAAGCAGTCCAGGCAAGAACAGTTTCTTGCCCAAATGGCTATTTTTGCCAAGAAGAAGATAAACTCCATATGGAGTGTCTCTGATGCCCATCCTCCTCTCTGAAGTTAATCCAGTGCTGCCAAGAGCAGACATGTCTCATTGTCCAGAAAGTCTAAATTTTTTAAAAATATTTTAAATGCCATATTCTGTATGTCTTTGAAGTGTCTGAAGATTACCTGTCTATCTGAAATATATCTATGTATACCTAGAAAACTAAAGAGGTATAAGTGTATAAATTTGAAAGACATTATAAGATAGTTCTGTTAGTAATATAAGTTAGGATAGAAAGTGAATCAGGTACATTTTGGACTTACCAAAATAGGATAGATAATGGAATTATTTTCTCTGAATTTGTCAAAAGTAAATGGACTAGACATTGTTTAGGTATTTACTGCTTGTATATATGGTATATAGTTATTGTACTTTCATATGTAGTTTTTCTTATATTAGTTATAACTTTTTTCCTTTTTTCTTTTTATTAAAATAGAAAAGGGAAAATATGGTGATAGTTCATTTGTACTGAAATGTGATTTTATTTGTATGTTAATAAATGAAGTTGCCTGGGTGTCAGAGCTAATAGCAAGCCATAGCAGAAGCCAGGCGGTGGTGGCACACACCTCTAATCCAGATCACATGGCAGACAGATCTCTGTGTGTTCAAGGATACAGCCAGCATGGAGACACATGCCTTTAATCTCAATACCAACCATAGAAGACCTGGAGGTCTGTATTGAGGAGGTCATGTGGTTGGGTTTGCAACCAATGAGAAGGCAGAACAGAAAGTCAATAAAAAGACAGATACACAGGAAGTAGGTCGCTTGCTGAGGGGAAGGACAGCAGTGGCAGGAAGGGTAAGAAGAAGGGTTTTTAGTATCAGCTCTTACTACTGCTCTGACCTCTTGGGCTCTTAACTCTGCATTTGGCTCTGTGATTCTTATTTAATAATAAGACTGTTACATCTACATTGGAGCAGTGGTTTCTGAGAGGATAATTCTTATTAGTTTGGCATCAATTGAACTAGCTTTCTTGTTGGATGTATAGACTTCTGGCCTGTGATTGACAGACTCAGTTAAATTAACCCTTAAAAGGAGGGGGCAATAGTATATAATGTTTTGGGCATTTTAGAATGTCAGGTCTCTACCCAGGGTCAAAGGTAGAACTTGGATTCTATTCTTTTGAGCATTAGGAAATAGCTTTGTCTTAATGGACCACAACAAAGCCCAGGTAAATTCATCTTTTGACATGGTAATTTAAATTCAGGGAAAAGGGAGTGGAGGTCCAAAGTCTAGAGAGACTGTGTGTGTGTGTGTGTGTGTGTGTGTGTGTGTGTGTGTGTGTGTGTGAGAGAGAGAGAGAGAGAGAGAGAGAGAGAGAGAGAGAGAGAGAGAGAGAGAGAGATATCATCCTCAATGGCCTCCATGTTAATTTATCATCAATCCTAGTATTCTTTTATTCATTGTTTGTCACATATATTAAAATTAACTACGTAACTGCATTTTAACTTTGGAAGTAGATAATATAATGTATTGTATTTTCAAACAGTTATAGGCAAAACAAATAAAGAGACTGGGTTATTGTTCAGGTTTGACTACATTCAAGAGTCACACTATGCACAACCAGTCCCTAAAA
This sequence comes from Peromyscus aztecus, assembly GCA_902168405.1. Classification (NCBI taxonomy): domain Eukaryota; kingdom Metazoa; phylum Chordata; class Mammalia; order Rodentia; family Cricetidae; genus Peromyscus; species Peromyscus aztecus. The sequence continues at coordinate 2,314 of CABHPQ010044517.1, forward strand.
TTACAAAGAAATGGCATCAAGAAATTCTAATCACAAAAATGAGAGTTTCTTAAAGTAAGGCACTCAAAGTTGTAGAAGAACATATCTGTGGCCAAGAAGAAGAAGCAGCACAGCAAGAAAAGCCTGAAGACCACGTAAAACAAGGCCAAGGCTCTGTGTACACAGGCTGAAGCTATCCAGGCATTTGTGAAGCCTAGGAGTGAAAACCTGAGATTCCAAAGGGGTAAGCTGAAAATTTATTCAACTTGCTTGCATGCTCACCCTGAGCTGTGGAAATGTGCTCCAGCCTTCACTGCTAAGGATCTCAGGTTCTGACAGGCCAAGGTCAGGCAAAGTCTGCAATGAAGACTCGGGCCCAGACAGCAGCTTTGCCTCCAGCTCCACCTTCATTTCCAGCTCTATCTCAAGCTCCAGTGCCCAAAGATGCCTAGCCCCCTCTGAAAGTCCCAAAGGAAAGCTTGTCCCTACTGATTTGATGACAGAAGCATTAGCGTGACCTTTGAGCTGCTATCTGCAAGCGGCTTTGTCCTGAGCTATTTACGTAAATGAATTTGAGGGAAGAAGGAACATGATGTATTTCAAGGGGACTAAGAGAGAAAGTGCTCTTTTATTTTCATTTAAATGATTAAGTTTTTTTTAAAAAAAATTCTCTAGATCTGCTGCTGACTCACAGTTCAGTTTTCTTTTGTCTGAAAATGTGCAATTTATTCAATGCTGGTCACTTTCTCCAAACTTTGACTTTTTTCTGAAATCCACAAGCTTTTACTTTATGGTTTTTAATTTGTCACAGGATAATTTTAGGGGCTTACTCATTCATACTGGAAGTAAGGTTCCCATTAACATGTTTAAAAAATATTTAAAGTATGAGGAAGAGTTTATGCAGTAATACTAAATGAAAAAAAATATGACAATGAACAGAATGTATGCCAGTTTTAGAAACAAAAGAAGTATACTTTTATCTTCATACCATATAAATGTGAAGAGGAAATTTGTGTAAATCATAATAGGGATTATTTCCTGTTGGTTGGGTTATAGATGATTTTTATATTATTCTTTAGAACTTGCCATAACATATTTTTAAGAATAACACATTTAGATTTTATGATCAGAAAAATAATAAAATTGATTTAAAAAGATGTTGGAAGGCACTGAATGAATAATTAATAAATGAATCATATACTCAATAAATCCTCTAGTAGTTCAGGGAAGGAAATGGTTAGGAGTCCAGACTGTTACAGGCATGGATTTCAGGCTGGAGGACAGCCACTTGAGTGTTCAAGTTCTTGTGCTTCTTTACAATGTATTGTGCAGAGACACAGGGATAGTTACTGGAAAGGAGATAGCTTATTAAAGGAGATGCACCAGAGGTGGCTTGTGGCCTGACTCCAAGACAAAGAAAGGAGGGAGAGAGCTTATGACCTTTTATGGGTCACTTATATATTACCAGTCTCTCTAAAGTTTATATAATGAGGTGAGCTTTTTAGATCATGCTGCTTTGGTTGAATGAAGCCTGTGTGGGCTAAGGGCCTCTACTCTTTCCATATTTGTGCTTTTCATATGTTAATCTCTGGAATCTCCCTTTCCACTGTTTTCTTCTCTTACTTCAATTCTTCAGTGAAAAATGTGGTTCCAGAAATCTTTTGGGGTACAGAAGAGTGATGATTCATCTTCTGTAGCTGTTTCCATCCTGATGAAGGGCAGAGGTCCTGCCTGAAAAAGAACATGGAACTTTTTCTCTAGTCTGTCCATGGATGAAAAAGAAGGCTCCATTTCATGCTCTGTGTTAGCAGCTGGTTGGTAGTCTTGGATGTCAGCACTTTTATTTGTAGTGATTGTTAGAATTTAAAAGATTCAAATCAAGTTATTAGGTTTAGGATACAAGGATCAAAAACACAAGTTAATAAAATGTAATTATTGGAGTCACTGGGGCTACTGTTTCTTATAGACAGCTCCTCATGGATCCAAAGAGAATGCCTAGTCATAACTTTTAAGATATTAGAAACTATATGTGAGTATATATTAAAACTTTTATGTGTAATGTGTGCATGTTTTTGTGGGTATATGTCACATGTGTGCGAGTTCCTATGGAGTCCAGAAGAGGGAATTAGATACCCTGGACTTGAGTAACAGATGATTGGGAGCCAATTTAGATAATGGGAACTGAACTCAGGTCCTCTGGAAGAGCAGCAATCATTCTTAACCAATGACCCCTCTTTCTATTCCCCAAGGATTTAGTATATATTAATCATCTTCAATTTTATAAAAATTTGTTCAACTTTTTGTGTGAATTTTTAATCCAAACACATTATATTCTGTTAAACATTGCATAAATTCCTCCTGCTTAGGCTGCCAAAATATCTAAGGTCTTACTATTCTGCAGGAATGTTTATAAGAGAGTTAAGGCTTTCCTGTTGTGCCTTGATAGCAATTAGGGTGGCCTCCCATGTTTCTGTAGTGCCAAGGACAAGTTTTAGATTGACCTTTTTGAATGAAAACTCCCATAGGTGTAAATAAACCTCTGAGCATACTCCAGCTCCATCATGATGGTTCTAACACTAGGTAGTCAGTATTTAGGCCACAGAACTCAGGATTGTTTAGCAGCCCTGGGGCTATATCTGTTCTTTTTCTATAGGAGATTTTAACTGGGAGGATTGGAGAAAAGACTCCAACTTGGTAATGTACCCAGAAGTTGAGATTCTTTCTGGTATATTTTGGTAGGTCTGGGAATATGGGTACAGCAGTATATAAACCTCATCATTCCCAGGGTAAGTCAGAAAGCATCCAGTGTCCTGTAAGTTTATAGCAGTAGCTGATCCCTGGACCCAAGCATATTTATATGCTGTAGATATGAAAAAAAATTTGAGGTGAGATAGAAGGATCCTAATACACAATAGACAAGGTACAATTTCCAAGGAAATTATTATCTACATACCCTGGATGAGAAGAGGTGCTACTGTGGGGGTCTTGCTGGGCCACATTCAGAGTAACAAGGACGAGAAAACTGAAATTCAGAAAATAGATTGAGTAGTCTTTGCTCCAATTGAAGGGTGACAAAACCCCATTATCTGACAAAGGTATGCAAAAGGCTTGTCCCTAGTACCACTTATTAATAAGGCAGAGTCATGATGATGGTTACCTAGGAGAGTAGTTAAACATTCTGTTGCCCCTGGACATGAGGCAACTTAGATCAAAGGATTTATAGTTTGAGTCTTCATCACTCTGGTTGCCAGGGTGACTCTTCTTTCCTTCTTATACAAATTACACACTGATAATGTACAGGGAACATTTAGTACCCATGTAAGTGGGCCAGTTCTTTTCAAACGAGAAATTCACCTTTATATGAAAGAAATTTATGTGGCCTTCTGACTCAAAGATGTGTTCAGTCCTTCAAATATGGATACTTAGGTCTTGGATTGTTGATGGCTTAGTATATGGCTTATACTAGAAACACATAGAAAGAAGGCTTCATTGTGGCCTTTTTCCTCCATGATGATTGGTAGGCTTCTAAAAGATAGTTGTTGCAGCTTTAAGCAAACCCAGTAGTCAGAAGAAGTGGTGAGGTCACCCACCTTGTTTAAAGTAGGAACCTGTGAAAGTCTGTGGTGGTTTGATTAAGAATTGGCCCCATAGGCTCATGTATTGCAATGTTTGGTTCCTAGTGGGTGGACTGTTTAGGAGGGATTAAGAGGTATGACCTTGCTGGAGAAGGTATGTCTTTGCAAGTGGGTTTTGAGGTTTCAAAAGCACACACCAGACCCAGTCTCTCTTTGTTTGCTGCCTGTGAATTAACTGGAAGCTCTAAGATACTGCTCTAGCACTCTGTCTACCTACTGTCATGCTTCCTGCCATGATGGTCATGGACTCACCCTCTGAAACTGTAAGCAAGCCCCTAATTAAATGCTTAGTTTTATAAGTGGTCTTTCTTATGATATCTCTTCATAGCAATAGAACAATAACTAAGACAATGTCTTGTTCCTGTAAAAGGGAAGGGGAAAATGAGAGTATTGCACCATCTGATTGCTCTCAAAAATCTAAGATTAGATCTAGTGCGAAGAAGGGACTTCCAGGTAATAACTTGTAGGAACTGAGCTTGGTGTTCGATTTCAGAGCTGTTCTTTCATTAGGGTGATGGGCAACAGTTTTAGCTATTTTCAGAGTTTTGCTAGTATAAACCTTGTCTGAGGATGATGACCTTTAAGCAGAGTGAAATATTTTATTAATAGGGCCCTAAATATAGATGAAAAGATGGAAAATGATGTAAAGGATGGTCCATTGTCACACTGCAATGAGTAAGGGAAGCCAAACCTTGAGACAACTTCTTCTAGAAGGGCCTTTTCATTTCTAGTGGTGGTGGTGTTTGGGCATCTATTCACCATCAAAGACTACAAACAAGCACCAGCAGACACTTTATGCTGGTGCAAGGGGGCATTTGAATGAAGTCAATTTGCCAGTCCTCACCTAGATGTGCTTTCCTCTAGACTGCAAAGAGTGAGGGAGGAGGAGGAGGAGGATGGCCAGAGTTATTAGGTATGCATATCCGTGCAGTGTGACATTCTTTACACTGGCAGTTAGCTCCTGCTCTAGGAGCAGTCAAGTCACCATTTATAGGGCAGTATCTCTCCACACATAAACAAGTCATGTATTTCATTAATTATTTTTCCACTGTCAGCTTAAGGTATGTTGTTCTCCACATAGATTCATGGTCCTCTTTAGCTACCACCTTGTTCTTGAGCCTATTATCCCTCTTGTAACATATACTTTGGCTTTAGATCATTTACTTTTGGAGGGAACAGTGATACCTTTTGGGGAGTTTCAAGGCTGCCTGTTTTGCCTCTCTACCAGCCTGACAGGTCAGACATTTCCTTCTGATGGCCCTTGGTGTGAATGACAGTTCTAGATTTAGCCTGTTGTTGTGATCAATATAATGACTCAAAGCAACTTGGTAGAGGAAAGGGTTTATCACAGCCCATCATTCAAAGAAATCAGGGTAGCAACTCAAAGCTACTTGGAACAAACATCATGGAGGATGGTTTCTTACAGTGTAGATATAAATGCTTTGTTAAAACCATCAGTCTGGCCTTCCGGGCAAAAATAGAAGGGGATAGTGGAGAAAATTCAGTAATTTTTCTCTGACTGCCCACTCCATATCCTGCCTTATGATCTCCATTAGAACATAACTATTCCTATCAGTAGACAATATTTCATCTGGATTCTCCAGGAGCTTGTCATTTAAGTCATCCCAGTTGTCACAGGAGGAGGAGGAGTAGATGTTCTTAGTATACAAGTGTGTCAGATCAGAAGTTGCAGGGGGCATAAGTGAGGCAGGATTTAGGTGCCGTAAGTTTGATAGTTTTGGACTATCTAAGATTTCCTGGAACTTTGTTAGTCTACTTCCAGTTAACATGCATGCCCCTTTACTTCTAGCATCTTTTAAGACTTAGTAGTACTGGGACTTTCGCAGCCAATAGACAGTGGAGCCAATGTGGTGATATTTTATTTGGCTGGAATGTGGTGATATTTTATTTGTGCGTTAATGAATAAAGCTTGACTGGAGATCAGGGGGAAAAGGCCAGCCATTTTAAGTAAACAAAGAAGTCAGGCAGCACACGCCCTTAATACCTTAGCAGGCAGGATCTCTGTGTGTTCAAGGCCACACTAGGGAACAGAGACAAGCGTGATGACACACACCTTTAATCCCAGTACCAACCATAGAGACCTGGAGGTCTGTACAGACAGACAGTGACAGAGCTGTGTAGGAAGAGGATGTGAGGTAGCTGGGCTAAGAGCCAATGAGAGGGCAGAAAAGCTAGGCATATAAGCCTGGCTAGACAGCAATGCGTGCTCTTTGGAAGTTGCCGAGTTGGTGAGGTGAGGTAAGCTGGTGGCTTTCCGTATTTCCCTGATCTCTCTAAGGCTTTAACCCAAATTTCTAGCTCTGTGTTTTTTTATTTAATAAGACCATTTAGAAATTTGTCTACAAGCCACCCTGAAGGTACAACACCTAATTTCTTTTAAAAGTATGCTAAAGGTCTTGGTTCTTTCCCTAAGCACTAACACCTAAGAGCAAGGTCTTGTTTTTCTGACACAATTGAAAAGAAGGGTCTTTGGAGACTGGGAATGCTGTGTGTTAAGGTTTCTACAAGAGTTGGTTTTAAATGTGTAGCTCAGGCTGGCCATGAACTCGTGATCCACCTGCCTCTGCCTCCTTCAGCAAATCTACCGGCCTGCGCCACCACAACCAGTGGGAGAGATGGTTCAGAGGTTAAGAGCACTGGCTGTTCTTCCAGAGGTCCTAAGTTCAATTCCCAGCAGCCACAGCCACATGATGGTTTACAACCATCTGTAATGAAATCTGGTGCCCTCTTCCAGCTTGCAGGGATGCAGGCAAAACACTGTATGCATAATAAATAAAATAAAATAAAGAGTTGGTTTTATTTGATTAAAGGATTTTTCTAGCTAATCCTCCCAGTTAAGGAACTCAGAGCTTGGATCTTGAAATTGGGCTCTTGACAACCTATAGAGAGGTTTTTCCATTAATCAAAAATTGGGTATCCAGATAAGATAAAATTCAGCCACCACCCAAAGGGTTAAACCTGTATCTTTGTCTTTGGTAGAACTATTTTGCGTGTGACTTTATTTAGTGATGAAATGACTGGTGTGCCCCAGGAGTCAAAATATATCCCAAATATTGCATTTTTCTGGACATTTTACTGGTAGACTAGGTAGCCTTTAAAGGCAAGGAAAGTTTAGGACTCTGGTAGTATTTTGGTTTGAGATTTCTCTATTAGGGATACACATATCAAAATATCATCGACATATTGGAGGACGGCTCCCTTTGACAAAACTAATCTTTTTTTTTTTTTTTTTTTTTTGGTTTTTCAAGGCAGGGTTTCTCTGTGTAGCTTTGCGCCTTTCCTGGAACTCACTTTGGAGACCAGGCTGGCCTCGAACTCACAGAGATCTGCCTGGCTCTGCCTCCCGAGTGCTGGGATTAAAGGCGTGCGCCGCTGCTGCCGCCGCCGCCGTCGCCGCCCGGCTGGCAAAACTAATCTTTAAGGTCTTTTTACAGTGCCTTAGCAAAAAAGTAGGAGCTGTCTCTAAACCCTTGATGAAGGATTGTTCAAGTATTCTGCTGACAGTCTCCAGTGATGGGGTCCTTTCATTCCAAAACAAACAAATCCCAAGAGTTCTGTTGCAAAGCAATGCGAAAAGGTGCATTTTAGGTCTAACTCTGTATACCATTGAGTAGATTCAGGACCTAAGAAAGAAGAGAAAAAGAATTTTCCAACAGATGATACAGCAGGATTACTGCTTCATTGATAACTCTAAGATCATGCAGCATGTGGTACTCTTCACTAGGCTCAACTACAGAAAGAATCAAGGTACTTATTTCATGGGAACTGGGTTGGAACCAGCAGGCCATGTTTTAGAAAAAATTGAATGATAGATTGTAATTCTATTTTAGCCTCCTTTTTCAATGGATACTGGAATAAATTACCCAGGTTTTAAGTGGATTTTTATTGGGCAAGAAGTTTTGCTTCAGCCATGGATCCCTGTATCTCAGATAGTTGAGTTTACTCTTGTTAGAATTTCTTGGGGGTACTTCAGAGGCTAGGGCATTCATGACTATAGGGACATTGTGGAATTGTAAGACTGACCCTGGGAAGCTTAAGAAATCATTTCACAAAGGGCAAGAAGGGCACTTGGGGTCAGGCAGTGATACATACTGGTCTTCAAACTGACAAAGTACTGGAAGAACAAAGTACTGTCTTTGGGAGATTCCTTCTACCCCTACTACATCTATAAATCAGTAGAGAAGTTCCAGCAAATAAGGGAAGGCCTGACTAATTGGCCTCAGTATCCATAAGATTAATTTTCTTACTAGTCACATCCAGGGTAACCTGAACTCCTTCAGCAGAGTTTTAAATGTCAGGAATTGAAAACAGCCTGTTTCCTGGGAACCTTTAGTCCCATAAGATAGCCATGATATTGAGTATTGGCCTTTTCCTACTCTGAGTATGGGGACAATCCACCTTTCAATGCCAGGCCTTATATTTTCACACATAGGACATGGCTATAGTGGGTGGGGTGGGGTGGTTACAGTAACATGCCCAATGGAATGGGATTTTGTCCAGCAGTCCTGATTTTGGCTTTCTAATCTCTGAGGTATATTAATAGGGATCTTTTGGTGGATAGGTCTGGCCAATAGTATCTTCAAACTTAAATGCAACAATCAGGGTTATTTTTCTCCTCCCCTCTTTTCCCATTGATCTTCTCTAGACCCATTTTATGAAGACACTGTCCAACAGCTGAGCCTGTAGTTTCAGGAGCTTTCTATGGATATGAGAGGCTAATAAAATGCTGACCTAGAAAGGCTTATCTTTCAGGAGATAAGAGATCTAGGTTGGTGGATTTTCTGAAAGCCTAGGTTAGCTTATTGAAAAATAAAACAGGATTTTCTTCCCTTCCTCAAGTGACCTCTCTGACTTGTAATAGTTAGCAGATCTTAATGCATTTTTCCTTTCTGCAGTAAGACCTATTATCACTCTACATCTAGGTGTTCCTGCTGTTATAATTCCAATAAGTGGACTCTTGATCTCTGATGACTTGTGTCGCTGGCTGATGGACATTAGGACTTTGACTAAGTAACTTGTCTGCATGCTATTTTGTCTCATTACAGGTCCTTTACTTTTCTCCATGGGATGCTGCAAGTAGTTTTGAGACTAAGCCCAAGTTCTTCCGTGTAAGGGCATAAGTGAAACTCATGCTCTAAAGATTATGGTAAATCTGGAGGGGTCCTCAGAGAAGCTTCTGACTTTCTTTTGCATTATTGGAGGTCTGTAATTGCAAAAGTAACATCATTGTGTGTCGTCCCATGGGACTGGTACTTTTTTTTTAAAGAGTTCTGCAGGCCTAGGACAGGATGGTTGATAGGAAGTTCTAACTTTAGTATGTTCTGGAGCGCTGAGTTTCATTTTTTATGGTTACTTGGGGCCAATGGGAGAATATGGATTTGGGATGGGGCTCCATGAAATGAGAGGAGATACTTTATCTGGGCCCCGTTGTTTATTGTTTCTCATTTGAAAAACACAATTTGGACACAGAAAGGGATCACTTAAGATATCAGTGTTTCTCCCTTTTTGATTACTCTTTGCACAACTCACTTTTCTGGTAGACAGCAACGAAGATCTGGACCTAAGAAAGTTCGTACCATTTTCCTTTATTGCTGTAAAATAGATCAATTTGTAGGAAGGTATTATAATTTAGACTTCCACCCTTTGGCCGAATTTTCCCATCATTCATGTTGTATTGAGGCCATTTTCTTTAGGCTCTCAGGATCAAACTTGAGCTATGAGATATAGCTGACCCCAAGGCAGGGAAGGTGCTTATAAAACAATTGCTAACACTTCCAAGGAGGCACTTCAGGGTTTGTATAAGTGCTTACATTCATAAGAGGTGATTAGATTGTGTGCAGACATAGGTCCTAGTCACTTTTAAGGAGTGGCTCATGTAGCATCCCTTAAGGAAGTTCTATGCCCGGGGGGGGGGGGGGGGGGGGGGGGGGAGGAGAGAATGGTGCCTGTTATACACATAGAAAAATAGGACATTTTGCACATAATTGCCCCCAGAGAGATTTCAAATAAAAAAATAAGTGGGCCCCAGTACCCCATAGATGGTCTGCATAGAACTTGTGTTTGTGCCTGTGACATCAGAGGAATCCACTGGGCTGATTACAAATGGATATTCGTGGGCAATTTCTAGTGAGGGGTGAGAAATAGTTAATGGGACACTTCCTGGTCCTGTCAAACAGTAGAAACTATCATCCTGTGGGGCCCCATGAACCAACATGGCAAACTAATGACCCTCATCCACTAAAGTGCACCATTGATCCGCTCTATCAGGCAACCTCAAACACTGGGGGAGTGGACCTCAGTTCTACCACCTGACTTATACTAAACCTTAACGTGAGACTCCAAGCCATGCCTACTGCAGTATATAGGCCCTTGCCTCCAGGCACAGTAAGACTTATTTTAGGAAGAAACGGTCAGAGCCTACAGGGACTATATATTGACTTGCTATATTAAATGAAGATTATAAAGGGGACATTAAGGTACTGACTCAGTTGCCTCAAAATTTATCTTGATATTACACTTAAATTAAAAATAATTCAACTGGTAACATTCCCCAGTGCTAAAAAAAAAAAAAAAAAAAAAAAAGGTTCATGGCTCAGCCTTGTAAAGATGGGGATTTGGGGTCCTAAAATTGTGCTTATTGGATACAAAGAGTAATGGAGAAACACACCCAAATGAAGTTGTACTTAAATGATAAAGCTTTCCTTGGGCTTCTTGACAGCTGGATCTATGTGTCTATAATTGCAGAATGACATTGGCACCCCAGCATGGCCACTTCAACCGGCTGCTAATGATCTACAGGGAGTCAGTGAGGCACAGGCACCATCACAAAGTTCTGCCATGATTAGCTGGTGGGATGCCGAAGGTCATTAAGGTGTCTTTGGGCCATATGTCTTACCCAATATGCCTTTACATTTATGGAGCCAAGATATTTTGAGACAAATGGAAATTCTTTTATATAGCTGGAACCATACTGTCTCTCATCAGATGCTACATAGGGAATGTAACCCATTAAGAGTTTAGGTAAAACTCAACAAGGTACAATAGTCCCACAAATCAGCGTAATTATAAAAGGCAACTGCTGGGATATCCCATGGCTGATCTTTTTGTCAGTGGCCATGGTTGATGCTACAAGGCAACTCTCAGGGTAATTTGACTTCTTGATCCCTTGGTTATCAGAGAAATTGGTCTGGGTAGATCAGTGGCTGCTCCTGGGAGAAGAACTGGCAGCCAAGGCTGCTTTTGTGGAGAAACAATTATAGGTGGGAAACAAAGGATCATCTAATAGTCTTTGGAACACTCTTATCCTTGTCATAAAAAAGAAATCAGGTAAATGGAGGTTGTTGCAGGATTTAATAGCTATAAATAGAGTCATGCAGGCAGTGGGAACCCTCAAGCTAGGACTGCCATTGCCTATTGCTACTCCATTCCATTTTCATTTAATTATATTTGACTTAAAGAATGTGTGTTTTTTTTTAACCATTCCACTACACTCTGGCTGTCTTATTTACTTTTTTATTGCTGTGAATGGACACCAAAGCAACTTATAAAATGATTATTGGTGCTCATGGTTCCAGCAGGTTAGAGTTCCTGATCTCCATGGCAGAAAGCATGGCAATATGGTGCTGGAGCAGTAGCTGAATGCTTACATCTTGATCCACAAGCACTGGGCAAAGAGAGAGCTAACTTGGAATGGCTGAGTTTTTTGAAACCTCAAAGCCCACCCCCAGTGACACACCTCTTTCAACAAGACCATACATCCCAATCCTTCCCAAATGATTCCACCAACTGGGGATCAAGTTTTCAAATATATGAACCTATGGGGACCATTTTCATTCAAGCTGTCATACCAGTGATCTTGAAAAATCTGCTTTTACCCCTTTCTTGCCTAATTATGTTCTACTTGCACAGTGCTTTCAATGGAAGCTTCATTCTCAGGGCATGAAAACAACTCCTTTATGTGTCAGGAATTTGCTGCTGAAGCTATGAAGCCCTATGTGACAAAAGCCATAGGGCTTATATGGGATGATATTCTAATCAGCCACCCCGATTCTTCTGAATTAGCAATGATCAGTGTTAACCTCAAAAAATAGTTTTTAGGACTTGGGTCTTCAAATTGCACCAGAAAAGCTTGCACAAACATTTCTATTCCAATAACTCAGCAAAATTGCAGGGGAAGGTGCTGTGCTCCCTTGAAGGCTAGATGACACAAGACAGTTCCAAGAATGGTCTTAAAAGTCTTAATGGTTTTCAAACACTATTGTGAGATGCTAATTGGCTCAGATCCTCACTTAATCTTACCACCCAGGAACTTTTTCCACTTTTCCAAGTTTTAGAAGGAGAGACATATCCCTTTTCTACATGCCATCCTACTTCTGAGGCTAAGACAGCTCTAGCTACAGCAGAAGCAGCTATGCCCAATAGTTGAGCACAGAGATGGGACCCATCCACGTGTCTTTCTCTAGGATTCCTAAAATCATCTATGGCCCTCACTGGGGTACTCTGGCAACTGTAGGATGTTTTGGAATGGATCCATTTGAGACATTCTCCTTCCAGGGTCCTGAACTCTCACTATGATTTGGTGGCAAAATTAATCTCAAAGGGAACAAATGTGTTATAGAAATGCTAGGTAAAGCACAGAGACAATTGCCATCCCATATTAAGGAGATCAGCTTCAACTCTCGCAACAGTCTACTGCCTGGCAATATTCTTTGGCTAATTACCCTAGGTAGCTTGATTCTCATCTTTAGCCATAAAAGATATTATACTTTTCATCAAGTCTTGGGTTTATCTTTCCCAAGGTCACAGAGTCTCAACCCCTTGCTTTAGCTAAGACTACATTTACAGTAGCTTCTGACAATGGCATACTACCTACCACTCTTCCTCAGGTTCTAAAGCTCAGTGTACATCCTACCCTAAGCTCAACGAGTATAACTCTTTGCAGTCTCCATGGATTTCAAAGATTTTGTCTTTTACTCCAGTATTTACAATGATAGCTCCAGTGTAACAGGGATAGTGCATGCCTTCTTTGGTCAGACCCTGGATCAAAAGTGACAGCAGCTTTTCCATAGGACCGAGGAACTCTGGTGTCACTGCCAGCTTGCTTGTTGTGTGGGCCTTAGTTGGTCACATTCAGGTCTTCTCCAGCCATTGGTTAAAGGTAATGCATGAGCAGACACTTTGGTCTCGGTCCCTGCTCTGCTTCCCTACTGCTATGTAGCTTGTCTTGATAAAAGCCAGTGACAGCTATGTTCTATAACATCAAAACTCTGCCTCTCCATTCAAAGAATCTGCCATTTCCTGAGAACAGGTTAGGCAAATCATTAATTAAGCAATCCACACACTGTGTTCGTTTTCAGCCTGTCGTGCATGACTATGTTAACCCCAGAGGGTTACATCCCAATGCTCTTTGGCAGATGGATGTTCCTCATGTGTTCCCCTTTGGGAGAGTGCAATTTGTGCTTGTTTCTGTTGATACCTATACTCATATTTGTTTATGCCTCTGCTCACACAGGGAGGTTACAAAACATTCTACTGTTCACTGCTTTGCCACATTCACTGTTGTGAGCTATCCATGATGTTTCAAGAAGGACAATGCCCTTGCTTATAAAAATTTCCACGCACAACATAAAACAATTTCACAACTTGGGCATTCCTTACAACCCAAGGGACAGTCTATTTTACAAAGATACTGCAGATGTCTCAAACAACAATCAGAAAATCAAAAATGGGGAGAATTCTCTACGCTTAACAATTCTTTAAATAAAGCCTTATTTACGTTAAATTTTAAAATAGTGCACAGAAGACGACTTCACTGCTGTAGAATGGCACTGGTTTCCAAAGGACAGAGGAGTAAAACCCAGGGTGTTATGGAAAGATGTCATGGTAGGAAAACAGTTTGGTCCATGCCCTGTGCTGATGTAAGGATGACGGTATGCCCGTGTCTTCCCTGATGGTGTGGAGTGGTCACTTTGGGTACCTTCAAGGTACACAGAGATCCAGTGAAGAGCCTGATTCCAGCTGAGACTGGAACCCATGGAGAAACCAAAGGACATCTCTTGAAGCTGATTGTGTGGTCCCAGAGGAGGAGGCCTGCTAAAACCATAAAGAAGATACCATCATCAACATGGGGTCAGAGGTTAACCCTCTGGGGTTAACATAGTCATGCTGAAAACAAACACAGTGCGTGGATTGCTTAATTAATGATTTGCCTAACCTGTTCTCAGGAAATGGCAGATTCTTTGAATGGAGAGGCAGAGTTTTGATGTTATAGAACATAGCTGTCACTGGCTTTTATCAAGACAAGCTACATAGCAGTAGGGAAGCAGAGCAGGGACCGAGACCAAAGTGTCTGCTCATGCATTACCTTTAACCAATGGCTGGAGAAGACCTGAATGTGACCAACTAAGGCCCACACAACAAGCAAGCTGGCAGTGACACCAGAGTTCCTCGGTCCTATGGAAAAGCTGCTGTCACTTTTGATCCAGGGTCTGACCAAAGGAGACATGCACTATCCCTGCTACACTGGAGCTGTCATTGTAAATACTGGAGTAAAAGGCAAAATCTTTGAAATCCATGGAGACTGCAAAGAGTTATACTCGTTGAGCTTAGGGTAGGATGTGCACTGAGCTTTAGAACCTGAGGAAGAGTGGTAGGCACAAAAGGGTGATGTAAATGGCAGAGAAAGGGAGAACAATGCCTTTTTCTGGAAGATAACTTAGTACCTCTATTTCTGATGTATTTGTTAATCATATCCATGAGGGAGCATTGGGCTAGGACAGAAGCATACTAGACTTATGGGCCTGGGTTACCACTTCTTCATCCAGTGACTTGGCCACATCTTTCCATACTTCTTTCTACTAATGGCTCCCTGCATTTTGGGGGGCACTTCTCTATCCATCTGAGGTTCCAGTGGGCTCTGTTATAGTATTTGTTCCATGCTAGAACCCTGTGATTTAGACAGGATTTAATATGTCACAGGGACAACCAACATATTTGTGAGAGTGGCTCCTTATAATTAGAGAAGATATAATTGAGAATTAAATGGAGCCTGTCTCCTGGGTGTTTGGAGCCACAATAATGATAGCATGGATGTGCCCTATTATGTTTGCACATTCTAGAAATGCAAAAGTCTTATGATCAGATTATTTCTCTTGCTAATAGTTCAAAAACAATCTTTGACAAGCTTTGAGGCTCCAATCCCTTTAGCTTGTTAAAATATTCCTTTTTACTTTTGTTAGGCATAGCAGCTGTTATGGTCTTTCTTATTATCATCTTTATGATCTAGTGCTGTACATTGCAGTGAACTGTCCCTAGACTAAATGTGAAGATTCATCACAAACATCTAAGAAATATGAAAGGAGGCGATGTGGGAGCAGAGGAAGCTCAAGGTGAATATATAAAGAGTAGATGAAGTCGTGAGTTAATGTGTGTTGTTGGCATAGGCATCACCTTATCAAGGACCCCAATACCTTAGATTCACAGAAATGGCAAAGCCTTTCCCAGGTGAGGCTCAGAGAAATGGCAAAGCCTTCCTCTGGTCCAAGTACAGATATTACCAATTGTTCACCCTTAGCTAAAACCAGTGTGTTCAGAATCTCTCAACAACTTCCCCCTCTCCTGGATGTTTACAGCTTGAGACTATCCCGCTACAAAGACCTCTTACTAAGATTAGCTAAGACTAAGATTAGCCTCCTTGTTTGGCTGTGTGCATCAAAGCTGCTTACTCAATTTAGATGTAAAAAATAAATTCCCTGAGTTTCCAAGTTGTTGTTGGTACATCTTCATCAGAGTGCACAATCCACCTGATTCCAACTTTTCTGTATGTGTATCTGTAATTTCTTCATTCCTTGTCACCTGAGTTTTGTTAACTCATAAGCTGTGTAGGCCATGACAGATATAACCCCAGATTTCAAACTCTTGTCTCCATTGGGGATTATCTCTATAGAAAAGAGAAATGTATATTGGAAGCACTGGAAGGTGTCTACCTTCGAAGCTGTGGGCAGTAAGATCCTGGAGGGAATGGAGTCTATATTCAATTTACAAACTTCCTTGTTCCCACCCCTGGAAATTTATGGCGGGGGAAATATTTGGGCATATTGTCTTAGGTGTGAAGACTGACTGGGAAAGAGCTGCCATAATGCTTGTCATATGAGATTCCTATCTGGACCTCATGTTTTTGCCATCGTGGTAGGTATCTGAGAAGGTAAAGGGAAGGAAGAAATAAGGAGAAATGTTTTGGGATGTGTAAATGAATGCCAGTGTCATGGGAAATTCTAGTGGTGTCATGATTACTGGGGGACTCACTGACATCCAGTAACAGGAAATTTTGTGGGTACCACCATTTTCGCTAGTCACATAATCACTGGCATCTTGGCTAGTGATACCACAGTTACCATCTTGATTCATGGGATTGTCACCAACTTGGTTTACATCATCATTGCCATCTTGGCTCATGTGATCATCACTATCTTAGTGACATCACTTGCCAAGAAGGCAACAAAATCACATGTTTACTTCTGCCTGTGGTGAGGGCAGTTGTATGATGACATGGGCTTATTCACCATCAGAGCAGGGATATCTGTGGGATCCAGCCATTTTACAGATTAAATGTGATGGTCACTCCACAGCTGCCACCCAATCTTAAATCTAGGCCTAGCAGCCATTGCCACTCTATTAATTTCTCAGCGGGTATAGACTTACTTTCAATCCTCACTCATGGGTGTTGTAGGCAGGGGAGAGGAAAGGAAATAAGTACTGTATCTGTTTTCCCCAAGCTGTGGTGAATTCACCCACAGAAATCTGCCTCTCATTTCCAAGCACTAAAGGGAGGGGGAAAGCACACTTCATTGCCCTTTTTGAGAGAGAAAGGTTTGGAAGCATCTTGTGCTTACTTCTTCCTCTTGGCTTGCACGCCAAGATGATACATGTGTGTATTTGAGTTTGGAGGACAGTTGTTAGAATTTCCAGGTTGTGCCTATACAGCAAATTGCACGTAGACTCATTGACATTTAGATGAAAGAAGATAGATTATTAAAGGAGAAACACGGAGCTTAGAGGTTGTGCCAGATGGGACCTGTGGCTTGTGTGCTCATGACCAAGAACACACAGCTGGGATGGGGTGGGGGAGTATGCCCACTTATGAGTTATTTGTATAGTACCCACCTCTCCAAAGTTCATACAAGGGGGTCTTTTATTTATTTAATATTTTTGAACATGCTCTTATGGTTGAATGATGCCCAGGTAGACTAATAGCTTTCTGGCTTCCCATGCTGCTGACTTTCATATGCTAATCTCTAGAATCTCCTTTTCCACCCTGTTTCCTATTGTGTCTAAAGACAGCTTTTCAATGAAGATGTTTATGAAATATTTCTAGATGAGTACAGTTTAAATCAATTTTGTGTGGAACAAGTCCTGTAGAAGGAGCGTTCATCAAACACACCTCACACTGCCCTATTTAGCTACAGTGAATTTTACTTATTGTGTTTGTGCCATGGGCTGATGGTGTTAGTAGAGACGGCAGGAATATGTTCCACATGCAGCCTTCACCTGATTTTCTGTTTCTGGCTCGCTGCCTGTATGGGAGTACAAGGCGAAAAAAGAATGATGTAATCGGTAACTTTTATTTATCTACTGGAAAAGAGCCTATTGTTTTCTTTTTCATTTCCTCCAGTATCTTATTTTCCATCTAGGGAAATATTCTTAGATTGAGATGATAATGATGATAATTTCATAAACCTCTTTCATCAGACTTCATGGGAAATTTTTTCTTTGTGTCTCTGAAACCATTTTTCTCTACTTTGATTTTTTAACACAGTAAGAAAATTCAATAAAACAGCTTGGGAAATTAATGTGGAAATTTAGAATTAAATGCTAAAATAGATCATGTAGAGTTTTAACAAGAAACACAAAGAACTATTTTTGGAATACAGTATCATGATTATGCTTTCTAATTTTACTAATATATTTGAGATAGGATCTTACTCTGTAGCCCTGGCTATCCTGGGGCTCACTATGTAGAACAGGCTGGCTTCAATTTGACAGAGACCTGTCTGCCTCTGCCACCAAAGGGCTGGGATTAAAGGTGTGTGACAACACAGTGGGACCCAATTTTAGCAAAAGTTTGGATGAAAAATACGTAGCTCCTCTGCCCCTTGTTAGAAACCTCACATTGTATAACTATTTTTGAATCTTTGAAACCCAATATTTTAGATGATCAGCGTAAATTATTATAAAATGGCCCATATATAAAGTATTTAATTACAAATCCAAATTTCAGGTTATGTACCAAGTGATCACTGACTAAAGCCACTCTCTAGTTTGTTCTACAGGGATAATAGATTGACAGCATGAACAGCTTAAGGCCCTAGAATAGTATTAGCATTCAAAAGACAATTTTATTATAATTAAAATATAAGACAGGGAACTAGGCTCCTATATTTCCCCCCAAAACAATATTATTAAGTGGATTGAAATGAAATGTTCAATTACTTAAGCATCAGATGAAAATTTCTCTGATGTAACACCTTATCTATTGACCATTCCAACTAACTGACATTTAAGGATCACATATTTTGAAGTAATATAATTACTGTATTAGTACAATATAAATAAATTATAATAGGAAAAATGATCTCTATAAATCATTTTCTTGTCAGTTTTCTCTGTTGTAATGAGTCAGATTTTTCTAATAAATGGGCAACCAAAATCATCTGTCTATAATCAGCAATAATGATTAGAAAAGAAGAGTCAAAGAAGTGTGCAGTTAATGAGGATCATTCAATATTCATTTGAACCTCCAGAGTCGTGAGGCCCCACAGAATTATCTGGAAGGTTGTCAATGTTGTGTATCCATTAAAGGAGTTGCTAGTCACATTTGGTTGTTGAGCACCTTAGAGGAAGCATATAGGCTATATTTTAAATTTCATTAAGCAAATTAATTTGAACAATAGTGTGATACTAGGTTTAGAATGGAGATTTAGAGTTCTCACATATTGAAGGAAAATGCTGATACAACTAAGTGGTTTATATTTTTGTATTCATTCGTTTTGAAACAGAACATAGTCGCAAAGTGAGAATGCAGAAAATCTTTTTAATCCATTCTCCCAGTCTTCAAATAAACAGAAAGAGATGAATACAATTAATGTAGAATACAAACATTTAATATGCAAGTTCATTTGTTACATGGGTTAAGCATTTATTACATTTTTATTTTTTTGGAGTACAATATGTCATATTTGAAATGCATTGTATTTAAACTATTTAAATTCCTTTAAAGCACTAATTTAAAATTAAGACCTAACACTAAAGTATAATTTATTAAAACACTTACATTTTTTTTCTGACAGAAATTGAACCTCAGTACACAATCTCTGGCAAGTTAGAGAGTACCATTTTAACTGCCTGTAGATTTTGGTAGTGGTTGGTATATTCCCAATTTATTTAATTTTGGGGCTTAGAAAATGAACCACAAAACACATAGTGCTTTGTCATGTTCAGTTGAAGCAAGTGTCTCAGAGTCAAGGTCTCTCTAACCTTTCCTGTTTCGACTCCAAGCACATAGAGGGGCTCTGTTTCTAAAATTTCCTTGTGTGACTAAAGAAAATTGCTCAAAAAGAAATACCACTGTCTTCCCACTGTATGTTTAGAAATCTTATCAAATAAGCAGGAAGGGTTAAACGTAGAGACGGCAGGAAAACAAGTTATCACTATACCCAGATGAGCTTTGTAAGATCTAGTCTTCTGATGGGATGGCCAAACACCCTAATTGTCGTGCTAGAAACCCCATCCAATGACTGAGGGATCTGGATGCAGAGATCCATGGCTAGGCCCCAGGTGGAGCTCCAGGAGTCCAATTAGTGAGAAAGAGGAGGGACTATATGAGCGAGAATTGTTGAGACCAAGGTTGGATAAAGCACAGGGACAAATAGCCAAATGAATGGAAACACATGAACTATGAACCAATGGCTGAGGGGCCCCCAACTGGATCAGGCCCTCTGAATGGGTGAGACAGTTGATTGGCTTGAACTGTTTGGGAGGCATCCAGGCAGTGGGACAGGCCCTGTGCTCATTGCATGAGTTGGCTGTTTGAAACCTGGGGCTTAGGCAGGGTCGCTTGACTCGGCCTAGGAGGAGGGGCTGGCCCTGCCTGGACTGAGTCCACCAGGTTGATCTCAGTCCTTGGGGGAGGCTTTGTCCTGGAGGAGGCGGGAATGGGGGGTGTGCTGAGGGGAAGGGGAGCGGGGCGCGAGGGAAGAGAACAAGGGAATCCGTGCTGATATGTAGAATTGAAGTGTATTGTAAAATAAAAAAAATAATAAAAAAAAGAACACACAGGTTAAAAGTTCTGGATTGACACTTGGGCACTGATTAAATATGTATGTCTAGCTACCTAGATAGCTAGGCACTAACAGGAATCCAGCAATTAACTCCTACCATAGTGAAAAATAAAGAATAGCAGTCATCTGTAGGCACCATTTGCAGATGCAGGGCTCCTGTAATAGAAGACTTATTAATATGTCAGGTCTTCTGTTCTTGGTCTTTAAAAGTGCTTTACAGCATAGGCCAGTTAACTGATTATTGCTCCCATTTACAACCCACCCCCTGTGGAGTGTCTTGCTAATGCTGAGAAATTCCGTGATTCCATATTGCCACTCCCCAGTGAAGACAGAAATAAGTGTTCAGTCACTTTCAGCATTATTTTCCACTTTTAGTACTGTGGTGCTATGGTTCAATGGAGTTCTTTGTAGGTGGTTAAATTCAAGTTTATTTTTCTGTCAATATAACATTAGGAAACATGCCCCAATGGCCTTAATCTGTATTATATGCTGTATAGATAATAGGATAATTTTCTTAATGAAAAGAGCTAATATATGCTACATATATGGAGTTTTAACTTGTGACAATAACGACTTCTTGGTGACTGTAGTCTCTACTTTTCTGATGTAAAGGTTTTGTGAAATTGGCTAGTAATTTTACTGATTATCTTCAAACGGCTCAATAAACACTTTCTTAATGACTCTATGAATAAATTTTCAAAATTATTTTCCTCAATAAAGTGCTTATGCAGTGGGAGTTTTAAGCCCTGCACATTCTACTCTAAATAATCTACATTCAATTTATCTTTAAATGTTATAGTCAACCATTTGTTTTATTTATTTCAGAAAAAACCATAATAACTCTTTTCAATCTCTGAAATTTAAAAGGCAAGACTTTTGTTAAGTCCTCACAATATTTATGAAGGCATATAAAAATTTATGAAGGCATTGTGGAAGGAAAGTGCATTTGCTAAGCTCTGGTCATGCTTTACTTCTGTCTTGCTGCAGTTGTCTGCTAGGGCTGTCCAATAATTAGGTTGACCATACTAGGATCCATTATGGTACTCAAATGTGAGATGCTGGCTTCTGATCACCACAAGGATGAAAAGAGGATGGGGGGAGGACTGCCAGGTGGGATTCACTGACAAAGACTCCAAAGGACAGTCTGGTATTCTCCTAAATGCTTGTGTTTCTTCTTTTCCTATGAAGGATGGGATGGCACAATGACTATGTCAATACAGTAGAGGTAGTTCATTAGTTTTGAAGAACTCTCCACAAACCCAGACCAAAGGCTGCTCAAACATCTTTGTGACTTGATGAGAAAGTTCTCTAGTCTTGAAAAGACTTTAGTTTGTTCTGATGAAGAAATCTTTCTGACTAAGAGTTTGGGGTGTCCCAGGATCTGGTATTGGTTATCATCCTGGTATTCAATCAGAAATATGAAGGAGCTAGAAGCAGTCACTTACTTTTCAGAAAAAAAG
>CABHPQ010044517.1:26986-45553 GCA_902168405.1 Peromyscus aztecus
TGTGTGTGTGTGTGTGTGTGTGTGTGTGTGTGTGTGTGTGTGTGTGTGTAGGTGTATGCACATGGGAAGGAAGTAGCCACCAATAAATGAAATGGGATAAAATGCTAATAAGTGAATCCATGCAAATGATATGTGGGTATACTTTGTGCTATTGTCTTGTAATTTTTAACATTGAAATTATGCCTCTAAAACATTAAAAAAATAAAGATTCTCTTTTAGAATTTTTGCCTGTGGATACATATTACATATAGAAATGTCATAAAATATAATTAAGATGATTTTATACATTTAAATTCAGATTTGTTTCCTTTTCTCATATGAACATGTGCTGAATTGTGTTAGAATTGGGGACATTTGTTGTTAGACTTATGTCATTGTCATAAAATACTTGAGAAAAACAATTTATTAGGATGCAAGGTTTATACATCTTGGTTTCCAAGGTTTCAGTCCATGGTTCATCAAACTGCTGCTTTTGGACTTATGATAGCAAAATAAACTTTGACAGTACTGTATGGTGAGTAAGCTGTTAACCTGAGTCAGAGAGAGAGAGAGAGAGAGAGAGAGAGAGAGAGAGAGAGAAAGGGATCAGAGGCCTAATGTGTCCTTTGATGGCATATATTCTGAAGAGTAACTGTGGTGGTTTAAATGAGAAGAATGTCCCCCATAGGATGGATATATATATATATATATTTGGTTCCTAGTTGGTAGACTGTTTAGGACTGTTTAGGAAGGATTACGAGGTGTGGCTTTGTTGGAGGTGGTGTGTTACTGGGGGTAGGCCAAGCATAGTTTTACTCTCTCTGCCTTCTGACTGCAAATCAAGGTATAAGCTCCCAAGTATGGCTCCAGCACTATGCCTGCCTGCCTGATACAATGCTTCCTGCCATGATGGTCAGGGACTAACCCCCTGTATCTGTAAGCAAACCTCCAAATTAAGTGTTTGCTTTTATTTATTTATTTATTTATTTATTTATTTATTTATTTATTTATTTGTTTGTTTGTTTGTTTGTTTTTTTCGAGACAGGGTTTCTCTGTGTAGCTTTGCGCCTTTCCTGGAAAAATGTTTGCTTTTATAAGTTGCTTTGATCATGGTGTTTTGTCATTACAATGGAAAAATAACTAAAACACTGACATTTCTGTAACTAGACTCCATCTTTTAAAGGTTTGACTGCATTACAATTCACAACATGATGAGTACCACACTTTCAACATAAGTGCCTTTGGGGGCCCACTCCAGATCAAAATGGTAGCAGACACTAGTTTGTAAAGTCCATGTGCATTTGATTATAACTGAGCTTCTATTGAAAGCAGAGTGAGATTTTCATGCTCAGTATCAACTAGAAAGAGGAAATGGTTCATTTCTGACTGGATAAGGGTAATCCAAAGAGAAAATATCTCCAGAGAACATCAGGGAAGTAATGTCCAACCAGTTCAAGTGAGTGGAGAGCCACTGGAGGGGGTTTCAGTTTATTTTCTCATCACTCTGATCAAATATTCAAACACTGCTATTATTGCTTCCAAAATACAATAAACTTACCTATTACCTATTTCATCATGTCAATTGTAGAGAAGTTATAGTGTCATTTCATGTAGATAATTATGAATTTGGAATTGATAGCCTATTATGGCTCATGTACAGGTTAGACATTTAGTATATAGAATGAACAATGTTCCTGCATTAGTTTCTTGTTCTGTTCCTATGATAAAATGCCCTGATAAAAGCCATTTAAGAGTGAAAGTGTTAACTTTGGCTCACAGTTTGAAGGGGAGAGTCCATCGTGGTGGAGAAGTCATGCTGTAGGGAGCTTGAGGCACTTGGCTGCATTTCATCCTCAGGCAGTGTATTAGTTACTTTTCTGTTGCTGTGGTAAAACACTGTGACAAAAGAAAACTTAGTGAAGAGATAGTTTATTTTGGCTATGGTTGCACAGGGATAAGAGTCCATTATGGTGGGCAGGCATAGCAGCAAGAAGAAGGCACGAAGGCAAGATCACAAAGCTGAAAGCTCACATTCTTAAACAGAAGTACGAAGCAGAGAGAGTAAAATGAAAGAAGAGTGAAGCTACAAACTTTCAAAGCCCAGTCCCACTGACTTCTTCCAGCAAGGCTACATCACCTCATCAAACAGCACTTCCAACTGTGAACCAAGTATTTACTACCTGAGCCTATCAGGAACACTTCACATTCAAACCACCACAGGTGGCAGGCATGGTGATGCATTCCTTTAATCCAGCACTGGGAGACAGAGGCAGGGGAATCCCTGCGTGATTAAGACCAGCCTGAGTAAGTTCCAGGACAACCAGGGCTATGTAGAGAGACCCTGTCTCAAAAAACAAAGAAAACAGAACAACCTACCACAGGCAAGAAGCACAGAGAAATGAAAGCTAGCACCGAACATATTTTCTCTTTTTTATTCAGTTTAGAAACCCAGCCTATGGAATGGCCCTACCCAGAGTAAACCTAATCTAGTTAATCTCTCATAGGCATGCCAAGAGTCTAACCAAATTAGGGAACCATCATAGACATATCAAGAGGCTTTATCAAGATCCCATCAAATTAACAATATTAACCATCATAATACTTATCCTCTTGGGAATAATAGTTTAGCAGATATAACAGTGATGTGAACAAAAACGGCTTGTGTAATGTCTCAAGTATGGACAAATTTCAAATACAGCTCAGATGAATGTGTCATTAAATCTGTTCACAGGCATTATCCTTGAGAGATTGACAGAGACAGGAAATGAGGAATGGATGCTATCTTGTTTGGATTGAATAGCTATGGTCAAGTTGTATTATACAATATAAATCCTCTAAGCTCCCAATTTTGGTCTTTGTTGCTTTTAGATGATAGAAGCTCATGTACAAAACAGAAGAAAATAAGTAAGTAGATATTTCACATCATGTTAATTTAAGAAGACAGAATGCCAAAGTGGATATATTCACATGCATAATTCACAAAAGCAGAGGTGAAGCAATACAATGAAGTCCTCTTTCATCATTGGGCTGTTGTATCACTTAATTCCATATATTCACTACTGTACTAGTATGTCCATTTTGTGTACACACATATACACACGCACACATGCGTATATATTTTATATGAGTGTAATGTGAATGCATTTTAGTATCAATTTGGAAAATACAGCTTGGACATGGTGGTACACACATAATCTCATGACTTGAGATGTGGATTCAGGAGGATACAGAGTTCAAAGCCAGCCTCAGCTACCTAGTGAGTTTGTGAAAAGATTTAACAGTTTTAAAAATGTAGGAGGACAGAAAACCAAGATCATTATCACCAAAGAGATGCAGTCAAGGTTATTTGGGGGTCCACAGTGACTACTGTTAATCTATAAATCTTGCTGTATGATTTCCATCAACAGTGCTTAGCAGCCCCAACAGAGTCAAAACAAAACAATTTGACATTTCAAAACAATAAAAATATACAAATGGTTTAACTTTTTATTTGTCTGGGTTATTATTTTATAATTCATCTTTGCCTCTAAGAGAATTTGTAGTAAAAAAAAACAAACAAGGCAATGTATTTAATTATTTTGAGATCTTATAAGAAAAGTCCTGTCCTTACTGAATACAAAGTGATACTACCATAATTATCACAGAAAATTAGGCTATTGGAGATGTTTGCAGTGTAACGTTGTTGTTTGAGTCTTGCATTGCCTGCCATTTATTTCCTTTTGATCCATCCTTCATGATGAACTTAGGTATGATTTCCCCAAGACATGATATTATAGCATCAATTTAAGAAACTTCAGAGTAAATCAACACCTGATGATGCATATGTTCACAAAATAACAAACATGTCAAAATAGAAATCTCATTTTCCCCTTAATTTAGTAGCATCCTATTCTTTCCATCAAAATCTGCTCAAGGAATTTTCAAATATTAATGATTTTTTAACTGTAAACTGCATCAGATTTGAAAATTATACGTGCACTTAAATGGATATTTAGTCTGTATTTTATGAGTTCCTACTTTGAACCTGACTCTATTGTTAGTCTTTGGGGATTGAAAAAAGATAAGACCAACTCATTTTAGTTATTCAAGGAGCCTATGGATTTGAGGCTAGAGTCAAAACATGAGTAGATGGTCAATTTATGAAGAGTTTTTATCTCCCAAGTTAATGGGGTTTGATTTTTTAACCTCCAAAGGGTTTTCATACAGGAAATGACATAATCAAATTTGTGTTCATGTCACATAGGTTCAAAGTTATAAAGAAAGAAAAAAATCTCATTTATTGAGTGCCTACAATGGAAAAGGCAGAGTGTTAGGTGTTTTGGATCCACATTCTCAGTTAATCATAGTAATGGGCCCCCAAAATCAAAGTTTACAATCCATATTTTACAGGTATGAATGTCGAATTAGTGGTCAATTTGACAGATTGTAGAATGACCTAGGAGACGCACCTCTGGGCATGTGTGTAAGTGAGTTTCTAGATTGAGTTAAGTGAGGTGGGAGGAGCCACTATAAGCGCAGGCAGCACCACTCCACTGACATAGAAAGTAGAAGGCAAACAGAGTACTAGCATTCATCTCTCTTTATTCCCTGAGTGTGGGTGCAATGTGGCCAACTGCCTCGTGCTCCTGTAGTCAGTCCTTCTCTGCTCTGAAAAGCTGAATGATGAATCAGAGAGCCAAAACAAATCACTCCTGTTGATGCCTTTGTTAGGTATTATGACACAGTATCAAGATAAATAACAAATGCAACAAGTGAGGAAAACAAGATTTGGAGAGGCTTATTTTCATAAGGTCATAATTATAGTAAAAGATGTTGTTGGCATCTGGACACAGTCTGACTCCCAGACTTATAATTATCCTCTGGGTTATCAGTTGAGGTGCAATGTATCAGTGTAGAAGTGAGTTAGGATGAAGGATGGCATCAGGATAGTGTTAGTGAAATGGATGTAAAGGGAAAGTGTAAGCAACTTTCAGAGAATAAAGTTAGCAATTTTTGGTCATGCTTTGAAGTTGGAGGTTCAAAGGGAGAGAAGGAAAACTTAGGAGTCAAGAACCCCTCACCAGATTTTTGCCTAAAGGAGTTGGTAGATGATGGTATCATTAGTGGAAAATTTCTGAGGGGAAGAATAATATACAAATAAGAGACACTGAAGATACAGGTTGAAATGCAAATAACTGATGGATTGAAACGATGGGACACGGGAAACAGCACAGTGGAATAATTACCTTAGTGTTTTCTCTGTGACTGGAGAAAGGTTAAGGGTATATGAAGGTGTAGTTACAAAAACTGAGGAAGGAATGATGCTGAGATATTTTAGACTACCAGATTCTACATGAACTCTGAATAATTTAATGTGGAGTCAAGGGAAGGAGGGTAAGTTTGAAAAGAAGAGCATTAGAGATTTGATTTAGCTTCTGGGGGAAATATGAGAGGGAACTCCTCTTTGCTAGTAAAATCCCAAGGCAATTACTTTGGATCATTATCATGGGATATCCTTATGGCAAGTTGGTCTTAAGTTTCTCATTTTAATATTTTTATGTTTTTTCAAACTATAGATATCATAAAACATAAATAATATAATTGAAATAATTATCCATCCATAAAGATGAATAGTCTAGTCTTCCTTATTGTATGAAAAGTGGAAGGAGCAAAGGACATGCTCACCAAAAACATACAAGTTCTTGTTGAATATTTTTGTCTGGTTCTCATATAAATGGTACTCGAGACATGGAAAATTAATCAGGAGTATTTTTGTTCACTTATTTTATGTTTAGTTTTAGAAATATCAAAATCCTATCTTTGTTGAATTTCTTCATTGGAGGTGTTTTTATCCCCTTAGTCAAATTTATTAATGGCTGTAGGGTTATCCAGGTTTTATATTTTATGCTGTGTGAAGTTTTATAAATTATATTTTTCTGGAAATATGTTTGTTTATGTTCTCAAATTTAGTACAAAAGCAATCTACATGCTGGTCAGGGAAGCAGGTCAGCTAACTGCAGATTTTCCCTTCTTCTATTCGTCCAGACTCAATTCCCCAGTCTAATCCTTAGCTCTGTAGCAGACCACCTTCTTCAGTCTCCCTTCCCCTCTTGCCCCACCTCCAGTGGATCACACATATCTTTCCCTCCAAATTTCCTTCTCCTCACTCATTACTTTATCTCAGTCCTCAACACCAGCAGGCATTCACTGGGATCCCTCCAGCCAGCCTGCCAGAGAAGCAAGTAGGCCAGTGAAGCAGGTAGGCGAGCCTCAGATATTCACTCTCCCTCGTCTCCTCCATATCCAATCCCCCAGTCTCATCCCTAGCTCTGTAACAGACTGCCTGTTGTGGTCTCTTCTCACTCTCTGTCCCTATTGCCAGGGGACTAAGCAGATCCTGAGGAACACCCTACTTAACCTCTCTCCTGTGGACCACACCCTGCTGTGGGATGTTCTGTATGGCGAATGTGTTGCTAATAAAACACTGATTGGCCAGTGGCTAGGCAGGAAGTATAGGCGGGACTAACAGAGAGAATAAAAAGAACAGGAAGGCAGAGGGAGTCACTGCCAGCCACCGCCAGGACAAGCAGCATGTAAAGATGCCGGTAAGCCACGAGTCATGTGGCAAGGTAAAGATTTATAGAAACAGATTAATTTAAGATATAAGGACAGTTAGCAAGAAGCCTGCCACGGCCATACAGTTTGTAAGCAATATAAGTCTCTGTGTTTACTTGGTTGGGTCTGAGTGGCTGTGGGACTGGCAGGTGAAAGAGATTTGTCCTGACCGTGGGCCAGGCAGGAAAACTCTAGCAACACCACCCCCAGCCAATCTCCATTCCTAAGTGTCAGCTGTCAATACCTAGAAAAATGTTTTACCCAAAATCAGTAGTAGCCACACCTCTCAGGATCCCAGAAGAATTTCCTACCAGGCAGCAAAAAGATACTACACTCTCATAAGAACTAGATAGGGCAACAGAAACCAAGGAACAAAACATCCACCCAACAAAGACAAGACCAGATATCAGCATGTAAACACCTACCCAGCTATAAACCCTTTGATCTACAATGGTGTCTAGCCTGCAAGATATGCTATGGTAGCAAGTTTGTGGGAGTAACAAACCTATGTTTGATTTGAGTGAAGACCCACCTCCATGAGATGGAACCCATATCTGACACTGCTTGGGTGACCAAGAACTAAAGAACCTAGGGTAAAGCCAAATATTATTGAGAGAGAGAGAGAGAGAGAGAGAGAGAGAGAGAGAAACAAAAATGCAGTGATAAAAATGACTCCTAAAGATATTTTGTTATATGTCAATGTGGTGATATTTTGCTTGTACTCTTAGCAAATAAAGCTTACCTGAAGATCACAGGACAGAGCCAGCAACCACAGAGTTAGCCATAGAGGTCAGGTAATGGTGGCATATACCTTTAATCCTAGCACTCAGAAAGCAGAGGCAGACATCTGTCTGGATTTTTGTGAGTTCAAGGCCACACTGGGCTACACAAGATTAATCCAGTCTAAAAGAGAAACAGAACCAGGCAGTGGTGGCACACACCTTTAATCCCAGCACTAGGAAGGTTGAAACAGGAAGTGATATGGCTGGGCAGAGAAAGGAATATAAGGCAGGAGGAGACAGGAATTCATACTCTTTCAGGCTGAGGAGTTGGTGAGGTAAGAGGTGGTGGCTGTGGCTTGCTCTGCTTCTCTGATCTTTCAGCTTTCACCCTAATATCTGGCTCCAGGTTTTTATTATAAGACAATTTAGGATTCATGCAACACTCCTAAAATATTCTGTTATATATCAATGCCTTGCTCAGCTATCATTAGAGAAGCTTCCTCAAGAAGCAGCTGAGAATAAATACAGAGACCCATAACCAGACTTTATGCAGAGAGTGAGAGACCTTGGAACATTCAGCACTAATTGAAATGCTTCCATCACATCAGGGCTCAGGGAACTCCACAGAAGAGGAGGCAGAAAGAGTGTCCTTTCTCTATGTATTATGGCTTCCAGTATTGTATTTTTATGGGGTTCCTGAGTTTGTAAATGGCAGGGTCTCTGATTCTTGTGCCTTCTCTTGGGCGCTTTTCTCTCTGTTGGTTTATTTTATCCTATTCTGATGTGTTAGGTTTTGTTTTATTTTGTCATTATCCCATAGAAGGCAGGTTTTTTTTTTTTTTTTGGTTTTTCGAGACAGGATTTCTTTTTGTAGCTTTGCGCCTTTCCTGGAACTCGCTTGGGAGACCAGGCTGGCCTCGAACTCACAGAGATCCGCTTGCCTCTGCCTCCCGAGTGCTGGGATTAAAGGCGTGTGCCACCACTGCCCGGCGGCAGTTTGTTTTTTAATGAGAGAGAGAAAGGGGATGGATCTAGATGGGAGGTGAGGTGGGGAGGAGCTGGGAGGAGTAGAGGGAGCGGAAATGTAATCAGGATATATTAAGTGAGGAAAAATAAATATTTTCAATAAAAGGAAAAAAATGGAAAAATGTTGTATATACAAAACTCTTATCTATTGAATATAAGCATCTATAGTTTTGGTACCTATTTCCTTACTAATATTAATTATATACATTTTTGATTAATTCAGTTAGTTTGTTGTAGCTAGAGTTTTCCTGCCTGGCCCACAGTCAGGATAAATCTCTTTCACCTGCCAGTCCCACAGCCACTCAGACCCAACCAAGTAAACACAGAGACTTACATTGCTTACAAACTGTATGGCCGTGGCAGGCTTCTTGCTAACTGTTCTTATATCTTATATTAGTCCATTTCCATAAATCTATACCTTGCCACATGGCTCGTGGCTTACCGGCATCTTTACATGCTGCTTGTCCTGGCGGTGGCTGGCAGGCAGAGAGTCCCTCTGCCTTCCTGTTCTTTTTATTCTCTCTGTTAGTCCCGCCTATACTTCCTGCCTAGCCACAGGCCAATCAGTGTTTTATTAGCAACACATTTGCCATACAGAACATCCCACAGCAGTTTGTCATTTAAAAAATTTGTAAAAGAACCATATTATATCTTTGTTGTTCCTTGTTATTATATGTTTGATTTTGACATCATTAAATGCTATTTTTCATTTTTAAATCCCATTTCCTTTCATTTATTCAGCTATTTATTTCTACATTCCTGACATTAATGGTGTAGTCATTTCTTTTAACCTCTCTAATTTTGTAATAGGCCAATTTAAATTTCTTCAAAATACAACTTTAAGTTCAGAAATTTGAATGCACAAATCTTCATAATTATTCAGCTTTAAATGTTTTCTCATTTTTCTTTTAAAGTGTTTTGTGACCTTAAGATTTTTGGAATTTTGTTTGATTTCTGCTAGTTTATAGTTTTGCATGGAAATGCATGTGAGTGAAAGTTGCTTATCCAAGTTTGTTAAAGGTGTCCTTACAGCTTGGAGTCAGTTGTCTTGAATGTGCCTCATATGTTTGCAAAAAATGTTTATCACATACTTCTTAGATATAATACTCTATTTTATTTATTTGATCTAACTCACTAATTGTGTCATTCAAATATTCTGTATTCCATTTATTATTTTATTGTGCTTAAAATGTCAGTTACTGGAAGAATGATGTCAATAATCTCTCATGAAGATGATATATTATTTAACTTTTCTCTGTAATTTTCCCATCACAGCACTAAACATGCCTAACCCTGCTTAGATTCTCCATCAGAAAAGATCAGTGATGTCTGGGATGATATGATCATAGACTTCTGTCATCATCTTAAGTTTTGCGAGCATCATTGATCAACAAAGAGAAGATTAGAATTTAATGGATGTTTTTAATATGTATTATTTTTCTTTTTACATTAGAGTCTGTCTTGTCTTGTACTCTACAGCCCCTTGTTTTTGAAGCACTATTGTACTATATAATTTCTGTTTTGTTTATTTTTAACTGCTTTGTTTACATGAGAAAAAACACATAATAAGAGTTTATGAAGGTTCATCTGTACAATATTGTTCTAAGATTGTTTTTATTATTTATTTATTCGTTGTGTATGTGTGTGTGTGTGTGTGTGTGCTCATGCATGTGTGGTGTATACATGAGTGTGTTCCATGTCATATGTGTGTAGGTCAGAGGACAACTTGTGGAAATTGGTTCTCTCCTTCTACCGTGTGGGTCTCAGGGATCAAACTCAGGTTCAGGTTTCCCTACTGACTGAGTTATCTTGCTAGCTATCATTTGAAGCATCTTTATCTTTCAGCCAGAGAGTTTAGTGCATTTATATATATAGTGATTTCTAGGATATTTGGCCTCATTGAATTATGCAATATATTTCCCATTTTTTCTATTTCTCTATTTCAAGTGTTTATATATTCTTACAGTAGCATGGGCAGAACTGATTAAAATTTAAATATGAAGTTTAGTGGCTACTTAACTTTTCAAGCATGCTCATTTTAACATAACAAATTAAAAATATCTGTCAATGCCGTTACTTTCCAGCATCAACCAGAAGAAAATTTAGAATGCTTTAGTTCTTGGTTTCACTTTTCTAATGTTAACTACATAACTGCAGTGACAGTCAAAATCCATCTCCCTTCCTTCTGATTTTTTGGGAAATGTGTCCAGGGCTTCCCTACAAATACTTGTGATACTCTTGTCAAACTGTGAAAGCACCTTTCTATCCACATTGTATAACTTTTATCACATCCTTTTTTTTTCTTGCTTCATTGAAGCAGTAATGACTGCCTGGACTGTTGATAATAGCTTTGAAGCTGACTCCAGGATCAGCAAAAAAGTGGCATATTTGATTAATGTGATCTGCCATGGGCACACGGTGGGAAGAATGGCAGCATGTGTGCTATATCACCTTGGGAGCCATCGAACAGTGATGAAATGAAATGCAACACAAAGCAGGTATGCTTTGATTTGGGATGGGTATTAGAGCACGGAAGCATGCAGAGCACAAGGCTCTTTGGAGAGAACAGGAGAAATAGCTGTCTAGGCATGCTGGGCAGCTAAGAGATTAGCAGGGATACTAGTTCATGGGGGAAGCAGGTAACAGGCAAGGTAGGCAGTTTTCAAAGACAACTCATTCCTACTTTTTTTTCCTTATCAACCTTTAA
Source organism: Peromyscus aztecus (assembly GCA_902168405.1). Classification (NCBI taxonomy): domain Eukaryota; kingdom Metazoa; phylum Chordata; class Mammalia; order Rodentia; family Cricetidae; genus Peromyscus; species Peromyscus aztecus. The sequence goes on from CABHPQ010044517.1 coordinate 38,015, forward strand.
GAAATAAGATTTACATTGTACCCCTCTTTTGCAGCAGCTCTTACATTTCTTTCTCTCTACATCCCAGGTTAATGAGGGGATCCCTTTCTCTCTACTCCCTAGGTTAATGAGGGAATGGGGAAGTCACCTGCTGCTTTACATTATCAGTTTTATTGCTCCCCTTCATTAGTGTGGATGACAGAGAGTCGAATGTGGTGCATCTTGGAGGCAATACAGCAGGATATTACATACACACTAGTCAGCATCCAGAATCACAACCTCATTTGCTAGTGAATTAGCAAATAACCAGTCCTTCAGGTACTTCTCTAATTTTCACCAAATGCTGCACTTTTGAAAGCTTCATTAATCTAACCCCATTAGGATGGGTAGGGTGAATGAGTTTATGGCTATCAAAGGCGAAGTAGCAGAATTTGCAGCTCCTCAGAATATTGCTGGGGTCTAAGTGATGTTAAAATCCCCGTGCAAAATATTAATCTGGAGTAGAAGAGCTCTAAATATGTGGAGAATTTAACAATAAAATGCTTAAGAACACAACAAATGTGTATTTATTGTCATTATGTCTCTGGAATGCTAAGCCTCTTATTTGTCTTCAAATCAAGGTATTCATAGCTCTAGCATTGCAACCAAGGGAGAAGCGAAACTCAGACAAGGAACATTCTGGAAGGAATGAAGCTATATGTATTCAAAGGAGAAATATGATTGAAAAAGTCATTAGTACTGCAAGGGATTTTCATCTCTAGTTGACCTTTTCCAGCTCTCATTTATGGTGTGAAATATTCTGTTTCAAAAACCAAACATGGGTGTTTGGGGAGGAATACTTTGGGAAGCCACTATAAGTGAAGATGAGATTTGATGATCCAGAACTATAACCTCTGGGCTGGGATTTCTGTTTATGATCAATAGATAAAATAGCAAAGAGATGCTTCTCACCAAATATCCTTTCATATTTGTCCTTCATTTTCCATTCATTTTGTCCTTCCTTTGATTCACCATCTTGCATGTGCTGCTGTTAGAAATGACTACTGAGGGAAATATGTAACCTCAAGTGGCCAAAGATACTTTCTTTTTCTAGTTCAGTCCATTTTTATGTGTTAGTCTACAGAGGGGCATAGGCTAACGGCTAAAATAGTAGGATGAACCATCTAGAGCAACCAGTTTTAGGAAGGCAAACTTTTGCATCCAAACTAGTACAACTGACAGATTTAATCAAGTTTTCAGTGTGATTAGACTTTGAAAGCTGTAACCAGTTTCGATAGTAAAGAAGTACTATTTGGGAACAAATTAAAAATCTTGTCTTTATGACATGTATCAATTTACACACAAGCTGCATAAATCACTTCTTGTATTTTTTCTGTAATGGAAAAATACTGCAGGGCATTTTAATAACCAATAAATTATATGTTTAATGAACCAGATCAAAATATAAATGGCATGAGTCAAATACCTCTAAGACCAAGAACCTGTACTGACTTGATAGAAATTCCAATCACATAGGCTCTAGGCTATTACATCCACTGCAATTCATGAGAGTAAATGCTTACACTTCATCTATGATCATCCAAATGAAAAATTTTTCTTGGGAGTTTATCGTTTATTTTCAGACTTCACTTATTTATTGCTTATATTATTCTTCAGACAAATCAGGAGTGAAAACAGTGAGTTTCACCTTTAACCTTTGGTAAGTATCACTCCGATAAGTTACATAATAAATCAATCAGCCTCCATGAATTGAAATAGAAAGATTTTCTGAACCACTTATGAAAAGCAGCTGTGTTCATTTGATGTCACACTGGAAGCATGTAAGTCTCCATTGACAAAGGAACATTGTCACAGAGCCAAGCAAGTACTTTCTTAACTTTTAGATATATGCATAGAATTTATCCTGGGGATACTAACAAGGTGGGAGAAATTGGAGGAGAGAAATGAGTGACACTTGAATTGGTATAATAGCAGTATCAAGTTAATATGGGATATTTCATTTCTTTTGAATCATCCTCAACAACAAAAGAGAAAATTAGAATATTTTACCTAATATTTATTGATATTATATTTGCTTCTAGTTGATAAGCAATGGAATGGTGAAGCTAAAAGAAACCTGGGGTGAGGAGGATCAAAAGATCAGCAAACCATTAACTACCTTAGCGCAACTAGTTGCATCATGAGCATAGTTGCATCTCTAGAGTCTCCATTTTCTCATCTATAAAATAAAGGGGGTTGACTAAGCTATATTCTCTTTTCTTGTTGGATTAGCATTTGCTTGAAGCCTCCAAGTTTGTATATGGAATATGGTAAAGTTGTATCCTGTTGCATAAAATGGTCATATTATTCAAATTGTGTGTACATTCATTTCTTTCCTACTTCGTGGGAGAGATCCAATCATATTCTGGATACAATGAGAAAGACTGTTATTTAGAGGAAACCTGTAATGATTCTCTGTGAAGCAAATAAACCTTTGTAATGCAAATGTTCCTATTCTAATGTTTCTATTTTGCAAGTTTCCATTTTGATATATCAAGTTTGCTTACTCCCAAGTATAACTAAACTTTACATAATAATGAAAATTCATACCCAATATATATTTTCTTCTTTTTAGCCTGGTAGAAAAATTGATTCCTTTCCTGAACTTCTTGATACTTAACTACGCCACTCAGAATTTTGGTGTGTGTGTGAACTGTCTGTGGTAAGACAAATGGTAAGTTTTTGGTCTAGTTCTATTGCTTACTGGGTGGGCAGCTTTTGCCAGAATATGCGTATTGTTTCTGAGCATCAGTTTCCTCATCTGTACATAGAGGTCTGTAATTGCTGTTATCTTATAATATTTGTATAAGAATTACATAATATAAAAGACACAACATACTTAACTTAATGTTTGACACATAGTATGTGCTTATTAATTTCACTGTATTAGTGCTATTCTCAAACAAATTTTGTAATGTAGATTTTCTACTTATGTACTTACATAGTACTCTTTACCATGAATTATGGTACATAGGCTTGTGCTACGCGGATAATGTATCTTTGTGTAGTATCTTCCACACAATATGGTAGAATATCATGAACTATGTTAATATTTAACATGCATCTATGTTGACTATGTCTTCCTGATTCACACTAGAGAGGTTTCAGAAATGTCAGATATAATTGGTGGCATTAGCATCTTTAAAGCTGTAAGAAAGAGACATGCACAAATTTCTTTTAAGGGTGAAGATTTATTGCAAGAACACAGAAGCAAATGAGGTAGAGATCTCAGTTCTAGATGAGTTGCACAGTCACTCTGGTTATTGGTGTTTCCAAGGCTTGGATATCTGCCTGGCTTTCCATCCTGTCTCTGCCACTTATAAGCTATGTGACCTTGTCCATATTGCTGAAGCTTTTAGTGACCTAGATTCTCCATCTCTAAATTGTGGATAAAAATAGTATCCACCTCACAGGGATGAATGACAATTAAACAAGAATAATGCATGCAAAATGCTTATTGCTGTGCCTATTCCGTGGTGGAATCATAAGAAATGGTGGCTGCTTTGTAATGAGAAGTAGTTATAGTTGTTATTATGGCTATTCTTGCACATAGCATAAAAATCAGAATACAACAGTTTCATTCAGTATCATATCCTCAGCTCAAAAGATTTCTACTCTGGTTTTCACCTAGCATCTATATGCCTCCAAATATACTACATGATTCGGTTTGCTTATCTTCAAGGTGAACACCTGAAACAAGCCCCACATTTGGTGTGCTTCCTCTTGTTGCCCTCCATCATAATTATTTTTAGGCAACCCATTAATTTTGGTTCTATTTCTAGGGAATAGGCTAGACAATTTCCCCCCAGCTTTTTATCAAGGTATAATTGATATGCAGACTAATGCATAAATTTATGACATGCAATATATAAATTTTGATAAGTTTGAACATATACATACACCTTTGATAATGTCACCACAATAATGATACCATACTCTCCTGGTCAGGAAGAGCCCAGTGACTCCCTCAAGCAATACAGACAATTGCCCAAATTGTTTTTGGTCACCCTCCAAAATTAGATAGTAAGATCGTATTGCTAAAGACACCCTATACTTTGGACACTAGTTCACAGGAAGATTAACTTGGAACTGAGCTGGGAGTTCCTTTGCTAATGGCTAGAGTTCATACTTCCAACAGATGGTATACAGGGGAGTGAAATCATCAATGTTCTTACCCAGCTGTGGACTCTGGGTGCTATAATATGACCTGCTATGATATCGACCTGTCAGTTCGGGGGTAGAGGCAACCAACTGCTTTCTTATTGGATTTGAGGTCCACTCAACAGGAGGAAGTATATGCCTGATACTGTAAATTTAGTCAAAAACAGTAGCTGGAAAGAGGCCCTAGGGAGTAACATACAACTGTTGTTTTGCTGAATGGACATGTAGCTGAATTGTTTTTTTAAATATTCATGTTTGTGCCTATAGACTACTGATGCTCTCAGCCTTGGTCAGAGAAGCTTCCTTTTGCAGTGAGCAATAGTGAATGAAAAGACTTGTAACTCATCAAAGGGCTGAGAAGAAGTGACTGTTGAGTGCTCAGCTCTTTCTTCATTTTTTTTTCTGTGTGAGTCTTTTTTGTGGTCATTTGTCCATTTTAAAAGGAGGACTCTAAAATCTTTCTCTGCCATTTCAGCTATCTTGTTATCTTTGGTTTTAGGGATTGAAGAGCTGTGATGTTATGGAGGTGTTATAGTGGCCTATCTTCTGATATGTTTTGTGTTTCTTTGTTATATTTTCACATCTGTTGGGTGAGATTGTTATTTAGTTTTCTCCTTCCTCCTCTTTGCTCTTCTCCTCTTCCTCCCCCTCCTTCTCCAATCAAAGTTACATTTCAAAACATAACTCTTTCATTACCAAAATGTTCAACTGAGGTACATGGCTTCCAAATTTTAAAAAATTAACTTAAGTTTCACTTTGATGGATTTTAAAAGAGAATCTTGCAAAAATCTAAAAAATAATTTTGGTTAGAGATGAGGCAAAATTTCTTATTTGAAAACTCCTTCTTATCCATAAAATACTTGTACTGGGGGATGTCTTTCTGTATGCTGTGAATATATGTTGTTTCCATTGGTTAATAAATAAGCTGCTTTGGCCTATGGCAAGACAGCTTAGAGGTAGGCAGGAAATTCAAGGAGAGAGACAGGAAAGAGAAAGGAGGATTCTGGGGAGACACCAGCCTGGCCCAAGGAACAAGATGCCAGCAGACCAGTAACCCACGGCCAACGTAGCAACTTATAGGTAAATGGAAATGGGTTAAATTTTAAGAGCTAGCTAGCTAGAGGCCTGCCATAGACTATAAAGTTTATAAGTAACATAAGCCTCTATGTATTTACTTGGGTCCAAGTGGCTGTGGGACCATGGGTGAGAAAGATTTGTCTGGACCACAGGGCTGGGTGGAACCCAAGAAAACTTATGGCTACATACTTGTAGATAAAAGGGATTGACATGCTGATGACAAGTAGAGAATATGTTCAGATAATTTACATTTAACTTTATACCTAGTGGTATTAGAGCTACTTATACTGCTTCCCAGAGCCTGTTTGGATTTTGTAGTAGTCGCAAAGCTATCATTCATGCCAATAGGTGTCTTGTGATCAATAGTGTCCAAATATCTTTCCAGTTTCAAATATTCAGCATCCTCTAAAAGAGATTCTGGGCTTAGATGAATAATGCTTTGAACATAACCATGATAATCCTGTTTCAGACACTAAGCAAGACTGCAAATAACAGAGAAGAGAAAGTGAAATTACAGAGAACAACTTTCCTTTTGAGAGTCCAGGAAACCATTCAGCATCTCTTGGTAGGTGATTCCAACTCATCACTATCCATAATCTTCTGGTGTTTCTCAAAAGAGTAGCAATCCCTGGCTCAAGCTGTGCTATTTTAAAAACAAATCAAAAGCACTAAAGTGACCCAATTGCTGCTCAATGGCTGCTCTTAACTAAGAGCAGGACAGCTGAGGCTCCCACTATAACACTCTGATTTAATTAATACCCTTCCTCAACAAGGCTCTTTCCCTTCTCTCCCAAAGCATCTTACACCACAGTGGGACCATTAGTCTATGTGCATAGTTGCTTTTCTGTCTCTCACACAATGCTTCAGCTATTCCAGATTTAACCCTGAACAGTTTTGTTTCCCAGTGATTCAAAGTCTAACATTAAGATGGAACAATTTTAAAGACATAGGATTGTATTACATATATCTAAACAATAAAACTTGTTTAAAATATTGGTTATGAAGAAACATTCATCAAATGATGGCATTGTTTATACAGAAAAGTTGATCCTCATCCTTAAAAACATATTCTTTTTTTTAAATACAAATATAAGATTTTGTTATTCTGTCAGTATCTTTTCATTGCTTTCAGTTTTGTCACTTTTTTTTTTTATTTTGCCATGCCAGGGATTCATCCCAAGGGACAGTACACAGCTACCTCTACCACTGGGCTATGCTTCTAGACTCTTTCCCTAGTATTTTTTTAAGACACATGCCATTACTGCTTCTCTCCAGTCTGTTTCTATTACATTCAATTTCCTTAAACAACTGTCATTGTCTAGAGTGAATAGAAAGATCTTGACTTTCTGCCAAAAGCTGAAAAGTAGAATTAAGAAATGCATTATGTAAAATTCTCCTGGGTTTTTATTCTGTTGTTCTGTACAGATTATAATTTGCCAGCTCCTTCAAAATACTCATGATGATGATCAGTGGAAATCTACTGACGTTATGGTAGCAACTAGTAACTAACCAGAGGTTCTTTTTCTATAGACAGACAATCAAACAGAGAGAACCCAGAAAACTCAGCAAAAGTAGAGTACAGCAAAATTGGCAATTTGCTAAGAAATCTATAGAGGGCATTTACAAAGGGTTTTAGTTCCATTTTTGAACCTATGTTCAAAATTAGATCCTCACATAACTGGTATACTGAACTCCAGAAACGATTACATATTTGCCTTTCATGTTGGAGATGATCATTAATTAATGTGGGGATTAAGTGGGTATTAGTTGTCACAAAAAGGAGAAAGTTTAAGGGATACCTGTTGGTATTCTTTATTGCTGAAAAGCATACCTAGACTCCAGACAGAATAAAGGATGGACCATATGAAAGATCTACTCATCACAGTGGTGAGAGAAGAAAGATGGAAACAAACCTCATATGGAGGAAATGAGAAGAAAGGAGGAATAGAATTTCATCTTTATAGTTCCATAGTGGGCACAAGTTCTTTGTAGAGGGGATCAAGTTCAAGTAGTGAAGACAGTGGTGCTAATCAAAGCCAGGGCCATGAGACTGTAAAAAGAAAGATGGTGACAGAGAAGCAGTTCTGAAAAAAGTCATCACTGGAGCATTTCCAGAAAGGCCACACCACAGAAATTATATATATATATATATATAACATTAAAAACCAAAACCCAAGTGGAAAAACTAGAGAATCCAAAGTGTTTCGGGATGCAGACAAAAGAGTTGTTGGTCGAAGGTGTGTGTGTGTGTGTGTGTGTGTGTGTGTGTGAGAGAGAGAGAGA
>CABHPQ010044517.1:45653-67307 GCA_902168405.1 Peromyscus aztecus
GAGAGAGAGAGAGAGAGAGAGAGAGAGAGAGAGAGAAATTTGGTGACATTCATACCTTGTAAATTGTGGAATTAGTGGGCTATAAGCTGCTCAGTAGGCATGTTACATTAATGCCTCCTCAGTCACAAAGATTTGGGAGTTTCCTGGAGAAAATTTAGCTGTAAATCCAAGATGTTATGATTTTCATACTTTAGAAAGAGCATAGAGTTTTGCTTGAGACTTTGACAGATTAAGGATGAAATCTTGGCACAACTTTTCAATAAATGCACATAATGCACACACATATTGGCTTCTCTAAGCTTCAGTTTATTTGCCTACTTAAATTGGGAGAACAATACCTGTGCCCCAGGTTTGGTGTGAGAGGTAAATGATGTACCATGTAAAGAGTATAATTAGTTCATAATTGGAATTTAATAAACAGCATATGTTTTTGGTTATTGTACATTTCCACATAAAAGCAAGATATGAGTCATGATCAGAAATGATTTCATACTTAATTCATGTCAGAAGCAAGTGAATTGGTAACCATTAACAAAGGAAATAAAACAAATACAACAAAGAAGCCCACAGGGTTTTGAAAAGAATGCATAATTCTTACTATGACTGACCACATATCACTCAGTAGGCTGAATAATTTGGAATGAATTGTATTATTACATTGATTCTTCCTAAAATGAAGTTAACACTTGGGTTGTAGCTATCATAAGAGAATAAAAATTGTGATGGAAAGGGATTCATATTCATGTGCTTTGTTTTGTTTTCATCTTGTAAACTATCATGAGAATGAATTAATAGTGCTACTTTCTCTTCATTAAACATTTGTTAGAAGCATGCAATATCAGAATTTTAATGCCCATCTATTATTCAAATTCATGCTATTCTTTTCCTTTTAATATTCTTAGCTTACGTTGTTTGACATGCTATAGCATTTTGCAAAATACTTAAACCATACAATCATGAAAACGGAATGTGAAATTAGAAATAAAAATGGAAATCATTTGTAACTCATAATTATTCTATTGTTTTCATAGTTTCAAAACAGTCCTAACAGAATCCATTCCCAATAGACCACTATTTTTCACAATTTTGAGTTTCTCTTTAGTTATGGAAAATTTTTATGTAGTCCAGTGATCATCATGACTACACAACTTAACATATATGAATGTCCTATAGGGAAAAGTCTGTGTATCATCTTTCTTGGAGCCACAGATGTCTTTCAAAGGTAATCTTCATTTCTCTCCAATGAGGAAAATTTCCATGAAAAACCAACTCTGATCCAGGCGGTGGTGGTGCACACCATTAATCCGGGCACTCAGGAAGCAGAGGCAGGCAGATCTCTGTGAGTTGGAGGCCAGCCTGGTCTACAGAGTGAGTTCCAGAATAGCCTGGGCTACACAGTGAAACCCTGTCTCGAAAACCCAAACCAATTCAAACAAAAATCCAACTAACCAACAAAACAAACAAAAAGAAAAAGAAAAAATAATTCTGAATGTTGTATTTGTCCATTTTTCCTTTACAGTATGAGAGCAAGAATTCTTGAGGAACACCTTTGATTTATAGTCCTTTTTACCGCTATGCCTACAAATCATTCAAAGCAGGATTTGGAAGACACAATGGAAAATCAGTCAGTTGGGGTTCTAATCACTAGCTGGGTGACTTTAGGATAGTCCCTTAATATTTGCACCTTTCAGGTACCTTTTCTATAAAAGGAAGGAGTTGTATTCAGGTGGATGCTTGAAGTCTCAGATTTCAGATTTTATATGTTGGAATAGAATTGTCAAAGAAGTCCATTCTGCCTGAAAAGGAAGGGACTCTTGGTCTGCACAAGAGGCTTGTTTTCTTATCTAATTTTCTTGTATGAAAACTCTTTTTCTTGTGCAGGCGAAGACCAAATAGAGCGCAAAGGCTTCTTTTCAGATCAGTCACCTATTCATAGAATTTGGCAATCTTCACAGAATAATTTCATCTGTTCAGGAGGTATAAGCAGTCACTTCTGTGGTTTGTGGTTTCTCAATGATACCAAGGTATGAGGTATGCAAATAATCTTAAAACCACACTTACTACTTGAGATTGTGAGCATTATATATAATATCCTATGTTTGTTAGTCTGAGTTTAGCTTAATGACTTCTACAGCCTAGTGAAGTGAGGATAAGGCTTTGACACACATTCAGTCTCCTTTGCCATTCCTGTGGCTCTCACACCTTCAGAAACAAAAATAAACCATTCATTCCTGAAGAAAACATTCTCTTGAGAGCGATGAGTAAGCACAGCACCTCCTTTCTCAGAGCTATAAACTTTACTGTAGTAGAATTTACTTTCCTCACTATAACATTTGAATGATTTTCATACCTAAGTATTTAGCCTCCTTGCGAGATGCTTTGTAAGTATCTGCGCTTTTACAATGAGGGGAGATGGATAAGTTTTGATTGTCAAAATTCTGACCAAACTCTGCTTTCTGAAGTGGAGGCTCCTTACTCATACAATGCTTTAACTACGAGCTCAATAATAACAGCAAATATTAGTGACATCAGCAAAATGGATATGCGGAGAGGACCAGAGGCACTACCTTTGGGCCTGGTTTGAATGGGCATTCCTTACATTACTTCATTATAGAAATTTTCTTGTTGCTGTGATATATACCCTGACCTAATTTCTCACTAACAATAATTAGGATATTAGTGTTTCTGGAGGAAGTACCAATTTTTGTGCTGGAGGAGCTGGTTCGTTCTATGCACACAATGTTGATCCTGAAATGTCACTTCCTCAATGTGGTTTATTACTGGATGAAGAGCCAGCTCAGCAAGAAGCCAGGACTTCTGTATAATAAAATGATGAGATATTTTTTAACCTAATGGGACTCTACATGACAAAAAAATTTTAAGATGATAATAGTATTGGATAAATTATGATCTGCTAGTTCAACCCCCAGAAGGAAAGAATCACTCTATATAATGCTGCCAGATGAGTTACCAGAAGATTTATAGCTTTTGCAGGAAGAGTTTAATATTTATCTATGAGTCTGAATTAAGGGCAGAGAATATGGAATAAAGCAGGAGATTACTTCAGTGACTGCAAACTCTCATACTTCCGGAAGCCTAAAGGATAGAAATGTCACTCCTTTCTGAAAAGACGCTGGTTGAGTACAATTTTAATTGGCAGAATTAAAGGGGGAATTAAAAAGCATGTATTAAGAACCTCAAAAGCACCTCAATGAGTACTTTCTTCAGAAACTGGGAATAATGACTCATAGGGTTTTGGGGGTAGTTTTACTAACAGACTACTGGTGGCACCTTCCTCTAGATTTATGTTTGAACAAAAGGGAGGAGGTTGATAGTTCTTTTAATGATATCATTTGATCCAGAAAGAATTTGTGTAGCTTAGATGCAGTCATGGTTTCCACAGGTAGATCTCTAAATCAACAGAAAAGCAGCACCTCTCTCGAGGAAGTCCCTGGAGACACATTACGTGCTAAGCTTGTTAAGAAGGAGGATTATCATTAGTGTCAATAGACACAGGAAACTTGGGAAACAGATGTGAGTAATCCACCACATTTTGGCTTCCAACAACTGTCTTAGTTAAGCCCAGCTGTGGTAATCCATCATAACACAACCTGCTATTTACCTTCCTTGAACTGTTAGGGGTTTTAAGAGGAAGATGAAAGAGAATCAAGACTTATGAGATAATTTAGAACTTTCTCGAATTCCAACTTCTTTCTTTTATTTCCTATTATCTGGCACTATTGACAAGATAACATAATACCTAACATAATAATTGCAGCTAGAGTAATCATCAGGCTGCCAAAACCAATATTAGGGAAATAAAATAGTTTGCCGAGCTTCTTGTTTATAGTATTCTCTAACACTATACAGAATCATTTGATAGAAACAAGACAAGAACAAAATTTGTTAGGCAGTTATCCATCCTTAATTTTCTAGCTCTTCACATAAGGATGATCTATAAGGCATTCTTACAAAGGATAAACAACTAAATATAAGAAAAGTCTTGTAAACAGCCCTCTAAAGGAAGTAAGATTTATGATAATCCTACTCAACTGAAAAGACAGAGAGAGGGAAAGACAAGGAGATAGGAACACATTCTAGAAAACTGAAATCATCTAAATGAAGCCATTGCGTCATTTTGTGTTTTTGAAGTTAAAGCCAGAGAGAAAACAGGTCAGTATCTCTTCTGAAGAGACAGGATATACATGTCATTTCATGATACACATGATATAGCATTCCAGCTAAGCCGTTTCTTTCCTCTGTTATGTCCTCTCTATACACATTGCTTACCGTTAGAAGACCAGAAGTTCTTGTTAAATAGAAAAAGGAGTCTGAAGCTAATGAGATGAGGGTCCTAAGTTCTATTCCACGCCAGTAGAATAGTTCATACTTTGAAGTCTACATGAAATTTTCATGTGGTTTCTTTGAGGTTGACATAACGAAGTAATGTGAAAAAGAGGCAGTTTTACTTATTCCTCTGGATCTTGCCTTACTCTTCATGACAAGAGATATCAGTCAGGTTTGAGATGGAGTCTGGCCTCAACACTGAAGTTAAACCAGCAGTTTTTCTTATGTGTATATATAAAAAGACAACATTTAAAATTCTCACTTTTCTTTTACAAGCCACTCAATCAACACTTAAAAAACAACAACAACACTATAGTGGTATTTGCTCTGCCCATGACCTTGTGATATAGGCCCGGAAGAGGCGGTGCTTCTTGCTGTCATAGGTGACCTCTTAAAAGGAGAGGAGAGAGGAGTCACATATTTCCTTCCTATTTTTTTTTTTAATCCTGGCATGATCAGACACCAGATGGCCTGGGAATTGAACCCGGGTCTTCTGGAACATTGGTCACTGCTCTCCTGTCTCATGTCAACAGAGTTCTAAGTTATCAAAACTTTTAATAGAAGGAAACATGTGATCCCTCTCTCCTCTCTCCTCTCTCCTTTTAAGGGGTCACGTAGGATGGCCATATAGCCCAAGGTCATGGGCAGAGCAAATACTACTAAACAACCCTCTATTTCTTCTAGACTAACTTGACCAGATGAATAATCTCACAGACATGAAGACATTTAAGGTATCTTAATTGTGAATAAAATATCCAGCCATACATATAAGCTCCACAGACTGTCTATTGAGCTTCATAGGTAAGCTACAAGACTTTTGAGGTGTAGTATATTGATTCCGCCTTTAAGGTCCGTTCCTACAGAAGTGTTCAGTATTATTTAGTTTAAGTCTTATAAAGTCACTGTCTTTTGAAGGTAATGCAAGATTTAATGTTGGGATGTTAAGAGTTAAGCTCCTCTACCACAGCTCACTTTAATGTAGTGGAAAAACCTAGAACTTTGAGCATGCCCATTAGGATTATAATACCACTTCAATCAACTATATGACCTTGGTAAGCTATCACAGTTTACTGAACACTAGGTTGCTTACCTGAAAGTTGGAGAAACTAAAAAATGACTTCATAAAGTGATTGTGGTAAATTAAATTCAGATAGAATGCAAAAAACTTCCTTGCACAATGCTTTCAGTAAATAATAGCTACTATCTCAGACAAGCTGTTCTTAGATTTAGCACTGAAAAAGTCCTGAGGAGGCTACATACAAAAACAGGAAAAAAAAAGTAAAGAACTGGTGTCTGCTTAGTCTTTGGCCACTTAGATGGGAAATATAGAGTGATCACTAAGGGATTTCTTTTAGAATAATAAAAAATGTTCTAAAATTAGACTGTGATGATAGTTTCCCAAGTCCTTAAGAGTACTAAAAATCACTGAATAATACACTTTGAATGAGTGAATTGAATGATATGGGACTTATCTCAGTAAAGCTATTTTAAGAAAATTTAAAAAGGGATGTCCTAGTTAAGGTTACTATTGCTGTAACGAAACACCATGACCAAAAGCAACTTGAGGAAGAAAGGACTTATTTGGCTTACACTCCCATATCAATGTTCATTATTGGAGAAAGTCATCTCAGGAACTCAAACAGGGCAGGGATCTGGAGGCAGGAGCTGGTGCAGAGGCCATGGAGGGGTGCTGCTTACTGGCTTGCCCCTCATGGCTTGATCAGCCTGCTTTCTTATAGATCCCAGGACCACCAGCCCAGGGATGTCCCTATGGGCTGGGCCCTCCCCCATTGATCACTAATTTAGAAAATGCCTTACAGCTGGATCTCACGGAGGCATTTTCTCAATTGAGGTTCCCTCCTTTCCAATGACTCTAGCTTGTGCCAAGATGACACAAAACTAGTCAGCACAAGGGACATACATGAGGAAGTCAGAGCAAAAGATCAAAGCTATTTAAGAAAACAAGCTTGAGAGTAGAGATATGGCTCAGCAGTTAAGGGTACTGGCTTCTCTTTCGGAGGATGTGAGTTCAATTCCCAGCACCTACATGGTGACCCACAACAATCTGTAATTCCACTTTCAAGGGATCTGATACCTTCTCTGGCCTTCAGGGACATCAGATATGCACGTGGTTTATAGATATACGTGCAGGCAAAACATCATACATAAAACATAAAAATTAAAGTTAAAAAAAATAAAGCTTAAGGTTGGCCTTTCACAAGGCTCATTTCCTGTTTTTGTATGTAGCCTCCTCAGGACATTTTCAGTGCTCTAGATCTAAGAACAGCCTGTCTGAGATAGTAGCTATTATTTACTGAAATAAACAAACAAACAAACAAACAACCCTCTGTGCAATTCTTGAATTAATCCAGCTTAGCATGAGATATCCTCATAAAGCATTATCTCTAATTGGCTATTTCTGGTAGTAGCCACAGAGGAAGAGGCTGTTTCTTGCCATTCAGCATCTGGCAGCATCTAGTTTTGATATAACAAATGTCATGAAGTACAGATTTATTTCAAGATTACTTCAACATGGAGGAAAAAAAGCTATGACTAGTATACTGTTTGGCTGCCTCCCACCTCAGGTCTCTCAGTGTTTGGTGCATAGTCAGGCAAATAAGAAAGCTGTGTTCTCCAGTACTTTCTCATATCAATCTCGCAAACTCACCATGAGTCTGGTTTTGAACAGCAGCACAGCTTGGACAATATTCAGTCACCACACAGAGTCAGAGCCATGTAAAAAGCAGACCAGGGAGGCCTAAAATGAAGGCATAATAGTAACTAGCCCAGATGATCACATTACATTTTCTTCTTCTAACAGTTAGACATTTACAGGGACACAATTTGGAGATGCTTTTGGGTCCCATTTAATCCCCATATAGAAACTAAGCATTTGCTAATAAAAGGCCAAATTCTTAGGCAGGGGTTTTATACACAGATATAAAGTTGGGCAGGAAGAGATTCTAGTTCTGAACACTGTATGATGCATTTGTAAACAGTCCAGCCTTTGTTATGAATGAGGGTTTTTTTAATGCAAAAGAGTTATTCAGTGAATTGGTTTTTCCCCACCATCTATGCAATTTATAGATAACAGTTATGAATGATTGTAGATCAGTGGTTTCATCTTCATTTACACATCACCTTCTGAAGATGCAACATCCTCCTGCTTAAATGTGTATTTGTTTAATCAACAACACCTGTGAGTCACACCCAGGATTAAATAGCAGCAGTACAGTGCTAGAACACAGCCAGACTACCACATTGGAGTGACTTATCTTTACATGAGCAGGGCATTGCAAGCAGATTAGATCAGGAAAGATCAGCTCCTGCGGCTGCAGAAGAGGCGATATCTCTTTGAAGCACTTTTCCAGTCCATTTGTTCCCAGGCTCTCAGTGCCCTAATGTTTTCTTCTGGGTACTTGAATCTCGACACTGCTAAATACTATGGTAACCAGTTCTGCTGGGCAGCCCAAGAAAGCTCTGAATCTTTTGCTTCTTTGATTCCTGCTACCTAACACACCTATCCTGTGTATCCCAGTGTTTAGTTTACTCTTTTTGATGGCTATTCAGAGCTGAAGATGTGAGACTCTCAGAGTTCCAAGTTGTGTCCCTTTGAGAAAGCATTTCTATCTTAACAGAGGGCTTTAATGCCCAGAATAATAGTTTTGTTTGGGAAAGATTTCAATTCATGAGCTCTTTTGTAGCTTCTAAATAATGGTAAATAGATTATGGTCATCTTCATGGTTTGTATGTAAGAGTAAGATTATATCTGTATCTATATTGATGCATTACTATAATGAAGCAGATTCCATGTGGAGACAAGACTGTAGTCAGCTAGGGTATGTGATATGCCATTGGGCCTAGAGAAAAGAAATGCTTTTCAACTTAAAAAATTGTTAAAGTTAGCATAAACAATTAAAAGTAATGAATTTTATGATGGTATTTTTATATGTGTATATCATTATACATTGTGCTCTCCAATTTTTTCTTTTCCTTGAGGCAGCATCTCATGAAGCCCTGGCTAGCTTTGAACTTGTTTTGTAGCTGAGGATGATCTTTTTGCCCCTATCTCTCAAATACTGGAATGGCAGATGTATGACACCATTTCATTGTTCTTTCTTATTTCCCAGTTACCTCTGGCTTGTCCTCTTGTTTCCCAAAAATAATTTCTCTATTGTTTTCATGTCATTTGTATTCTGTTACCCTCTCTCCATCCTTTCTTTCCTCTCCCTTAAAATCCTTCATCTGCTAAATTCTACATATGAGAGAAAATATGCACGATGCATCTTTTTGATATGGCTAATTTCATTTAACACAATGATTTCCAGTTCCACTCAGGATCCTGAAAATCTAATGATGTCACTTATTATGGCTGAATAAAATTCCATTGTGTATATGTAGCACATGTTCTTTATCCATTCTTCTGTTGATGGGCACTTGGACTGGTTCTATTTCCTTAATAATGTTAATAGTGCTGAAATAAACACAGAACTAGAACTATCTCTATGGTATGCTGGCAGAATCTTTCAGCTATATGCCCAGGAGTGGTATAGCTTAGTTATATGTAGTTTTATTTGTAAACTTTGAGGATCATCCATACTGATTTCCATGGTTTACATTCCCACCAGTAGTAGATAAGAGTTGTGCTTTCCCCACAGGCTCAACAGTATTTGCTGTTTGTTTTCTTGATGATATACATTCTGACTGGGGTGAGATGGAATCTCAAAACAGGTTTAATTTGCATTTCCCTGATGGCTAAGGATGTTGAATAGTTTTTCAAATATTTATTGGCCATTTTTCTTTCTTCTTTTTACGAATTGTGTCTATTCAGTTCATTAGACCATGTATTGATTGAATGATTTTTTTGTGTGTTCAGCTTTTTCAGTTGTTACATGGTCTGTCTGATTCATAGTTAACAAATATTTTTCCATTCCATAGACTCTTTCCCCAGCTGATTGTGTTATTTGTTGTTTCAAATATTTTATTAAGAATTTTTATGTCTATATTTATTGGAGAAACTTGTCTGTGGTTTTCACTTAATTTAAAAAATTTACTTATTTTTAACTTTTGCACAGATTATATTGTATATTAAGCACATGCCCCTGCATATGCCTTGTTTTCTTAACCCCTGTCTACCCTTAGCCCCCTTTGTCCCACTAGATGGTTTCAGTTTTACTTTAGTAACATATAGATACATGGTATCATGGACTTTATGTATCTATATAAAATCAAGGAGCATCAAATGAAAGAAAACATTTAATATTTGTCTTTCTGAAATTGGCTTTACTCACTTATGTATTTGACACTCTTCTATTGCTCTGATAAAACACCATGATATAGGCAATTTATAAAATAAAGCATTTAATTGGCTTTATAGCTCTAGAGGATTAGAGTCCATCATGATTAGTAAAGGCATGGTGGCAGGAACATCGGAATGTTCATATCTCAAGCCATAAGGAGGAGGCAGAGAGCACACTGAAGATAGTGGGAGGCGTTTGGAACCTCAGAGCTTGCCCCCAGTGACACACCTAGCTCACCAAAGCCACACTTCCTAATCCTTCCCAAAGTGTTCCACTAACTGTGGACCAAATATTAAAACACATGAGCCTATGAGGGCCATTTTTAATCTACCACATTCTACTTCCTGGACCCCATAGCTTCATGGCCATATCATAATTCAAAACTCATTTAGTCTAACTTCCAGAGTTGTAGCTGGATGTTTTCCTGTGTCCTGCCTGGTCCACAGCCACTCAGATCCAAATAAATACACAGAGGCTTATATTATTTTTAAACTATGACCGTGGCAGGCTTCTTGTTATCTAGTTCTTATATCTTAAATTAACCCATTTCTATAAATCTATACTTTGCCACGTGGCATGTGGCTTACTGGTACTTTATATCATGCTTCTCCTGGCAGCAGCTGACAATGTCTCCTCTGCTCTCTTTTTCTCCTTCCTCTTCTCCAGTTAGAATGTCCTGCCTGACCTTATTCTGCCTCACCATTAGCCAAACAGCTTTATTTATCAACCAATCATAGCAACGCATATTCACAGCATACAGGACAACATCACCATCATTTCCCCTTTTCTTTATATTCAAAAGGAAGGTTTTAACTTCAACATAGTAAAATTACATATAACAAAACAGTTATCAAGCAACAATTAATAGTTATAATATCTAGCCTAATTGTATTTGGCAAAATTAAAGAAGATATCCTATCTGTCTTATATTTGTGAGTCTAAGGTTTCATAGCTACCTTATCTCTTCTTGTAACCAAGGAAAACCATAATTATAACTATTTAGTCTTCAACTACATCAAAGACCTCAGAAGGGTACAATATTGTCTATGTAAATAGGAAGAGCATTGTAAGCAACTTTCAAAAATCTAGAATGACAGAGACAGCTGTCTGCCTGGACAGTCATCCAAAGTTCCTCTGCAACAATGGGGCATTCATATTCAGCCCATAGGCCTAGAGTCTCTCAATCACTTTTCTTTGTGTCCTGTAGAATGTCTGCTTCTGTGAAGCAGGAACTTGAAGAACCATTTTGCCTTGCAAAGTTCAGTGGTCACCTTCCTATGAGTACTGCATGTCCAGTCAATACAACATTTTGTCAAGCAGTCCAGGCATGAACAGTTTCTTGCCCAAATGGCTATTTTTTTTCCAAGAAGAAGATAAACTCCATATGGAGTGTTTTCAATGCCCATCCTCCTCTCTGAAGTAAACCAGTGCTGCCAGGAGCAGACGTGTCTCACTCTCCAGAAAAGTCTAAATTTTTAAAACATTTTAAATGCCATATTCTGTAGGTCTTTGAAGTGTTTGAAGATTACCTACCTAGTTGAATTATATCTATGTATACCTAGAAAACTTAAATTGACTATAAGTTTGACTATCATAGAAGAGTAATTATTAATCTGTATTTCTTAATTATCCATTACAATTTAAATGAGCTACACAAACATAACCTTAAACAAGAGTAGAAATATACATACACTATAACAAAATTAACTTTAAATTTGTGTCTATAAACTAAAAATCCATAGCATTGTAAAACATTTTCAACAAGTTGTTGCTCTGTAAAAGTAGGTTCAATAATGTACCCTTTTATCCTATCATATCTATATCATATCCCCCTTTTTTCTTTTAGAAAGAGATTGCATTTATAATCAACCACCTTAAAATAAAAATAAACATTTATAAACAATATTTTGGGAATGGGGCATAGCTTCTCATACTACTTCCTACTGATTATGGGCACTGGTAGTCTTATGGGGATCCTGAGAAAATTAAGAACTATGGTTAAGTCTTGGGAAGCCCGACTATAACCTTTGTTGATAGGTACCATCCGTTAAGGTTCAGAAGGTCTGGCTTGATCAAATCTGGTCCATCTTAACCTGGAACAAATCTATAGCCTCTTGTTTCCTGTGGAAACAAAAACAGAGCCTCCTTTCCTTAGATCCAAGTTTTGAAGTCAAGATACCTTTAAAATATACCTATTTCTTTCACTGAGCAGCCTTTGCAATCAAATGTGTTTCTACAAAGAAGTCAAGCAGCACATGCCCTTCATCCCTTAGCAGACAGGATCTCTGTGTGTTCAAGGCCACACTAGGGAACAGAGCCAAGCGTGGTTACATACTTTTAATCCCAGTAGCAACCATAGAGACCTGGAGGTCTGTACAGACTGACAGAAAGTGACAGAGCTGTGTAGGAAGAGGAAGTGAGGTAGCTGGGATAAGAGAGCCAATGAGAGGGCAGAAAAGCAAAGCATATAAAGCCTGGGTAGACAGGAAGTCATGCCATTTTGGAAACTGCAGAATTGGTGAGGTAAGGTGGCTGGTAGCTTTCTGTATTTCCTTGATCTCTCTAAGGCTTTAACCCAAATTTCTGGCTCTGTGTTTTTTATTTAGTAAGACCATTTAGAAATTCACCTACATTTTACAATGTTATAGATTTCAGTTTATTGATATAAATTTAAAGTTAATTTTGTATGTATGTATATATATGTATATATGTATGTATATTTCTACTCTTATTTAAGGTATTATGTTTGTGCAGCTCATTTAAATTGCAATGGATAATTAAGAAATACAGATTAATTACTCTTCTAGCCAGGCAGTGGTGGTGCATGCCTTTAATCCCAGCACTCGGGAGGCAGAGGCAGGCAGATCTCTGTGAGTTCAAGGCCAGCCTGGTCTACAAAGTGAGTTCCAGGAAAAGCTCCAAACTACACAGAGAAACCCTGTCTCAAACCAAACCCCCCCCAAAAAAATAATTACTCTTCTATGATAGTTAAACTTATTGTCATGCTAAGTTTTCTAGGTATACATAGATGTAATTCAATTAGGTAGGTAATCTTCAAAAACTTCAAAGACCTACAGAATGTGGCATTTAAAACTTTTTAAACAAGTTGTTGCTCCTTAAAAGTAGGTTCAATAATTTACGCTTTTATCCTATCATATCTATATCACAAAGTCTTTCACAGTCTAAACACTTCTAAAGTCCAAAGTCTTTTCTGAGACTGAAGACAACATAATTGCAACTCTATAAAATTAAAAAGCAAATTATGTATTTCCAACATACAATGGTATGGACTATATGGTGCTATTTAAAAAAAGAGAGGACATAGTGAGGAAATACATAAGCAAAGCAAGGACCAAACAACAAGGCAAGCTCCAAACCCTATAGTTCCTTGTCTGATGTTAGGGGGCTTAAATGGGTCTTCCATTCTGGATTTGCTACCTAAACATACTTCTTTCTCTCTTGTTCTGGTTCCAATCTCTGTGTGTAGCACTCATGAGCAGAAGTCTCATGGCTCTGGCATCTCCATCATCTTGGCATCTCTAATCCAATCTAGCTTTTAGTTTCAGAATTTTAAGTAACAGCCCCCCCGCCCCGAACTTCCTTGCAGGTACTTCCCTGCCATACACCTGGCCTCAATGGCTTTCTGTAAACACAGAGGAATATTCCACAAGCCTTTTACTATTATATCCTTCACATTCCAAAGGCAACACCACACGAATGACACTGCCAAGTTTGGCTACCAATTGGGCATGAATTCTCCCTGCCTTGAATTACATTTGCAGCATCTTGGCTTTGTTGCTTTTTCAGAGAAGAAAATTCCTCAGGCCTTATCCTTTCAGAAGTTTCCTTGGAAGCTTAGTGGGGTGGGGTCTTTCCCTGAAGGCACCCCCTTTATTCTGATACAGATTAGGCTTTTCCTTTATTTCTTTATTTCTTTCAGCACAAGCCTTGGTGCCAACATTAAATTTCCTGGTGTTCTTTCCCTCTCCAAACCGTATATTTTGTATTTCTTTTTGCCGTACTTGCTCCTTTTCATTATAGTCCTGCATAAGATTAATAACTAGCCTTTTTCCTCGTTGGCTGTCTGAAGGCAAGATGGGTCACCAGCAGCTCTACTGGAGGCACCAGCGGAAGTTGGGCCAGGGTTCTCGCTCTTGCAGCATCTGCTCTAACTACTATGGTCTGATCTGGAAATACGGCCTGAACATGTGCCATCAGTGTTTCTGCCCGTATGCAAAGGACATAGGCTTCATTAAGTTGGACTAAGCAACCTTGAATGGATTATTCAAGACTGTGTACACAATGAAACAGACCATGCTAGTCTTTGTACATAAAGACTAAAAAAATGAAGACCTTAAAAAAAAGATTGATAACTAGAAACATATGACAGAGTCAATTTTAAGCTATCTTGAAATATCCTCCAGAAAAGAAATTAGTGCATTACTTTTTAATTTGGCCTCAGGAAAGTTCTTAGGAGGAGGGAAGAAAGCAGACACATTCTTTGGTGAAATATCCTAAGAACGATCTCTAGTCTAGTTACCAATTCCGCTCTGAAGCCTCTATAGTTTGCATGGTTCTCAGTATTGTCAAGCGACAATAGCATGGCACACTAAGCTATGATTACAGTGTTCAACTGTTTTTCTAGTCAAGTTCTGAAGTTTTCCAATTTCTTCCATAAAACCATATGGTAAGGTCTGTCACAGCAATAGCCCACTCCATGGTAGCAACTTCTGTATTACTTTCTATTGCTGTGATAAAAACATTATGACCAACGGAACTTATAGAAAAAATATTTAATTGGACTTGGGTTCCATGATGGTAGGGTGAAGGCATGGCCAGAAAGAACAGCTGAGAGCTCACATCTTGAACTGTAAACAGGAGAGAGTACACTGGGGATGGTCTGAGTCTTTTGAAGCCTCAAAGACCACTTGCAGTAACACACTTCTAATAACACCATACATCCTAACCCAAAAAGTTCCCACTGAGGACCAAATATTCAAACATATGAGCCTATGGGGCTATTATTATTCAGAATTACATTTAATATGATTCAGTTACATTCCTTTTCTATTTCTTTTTTTAAAATATATATATATATATGAATTTTTGTCAATTTCATGTACATAATATATTGTGATCATATTCATACCTTTATTCCTCCCTCATATTTTCTTCCCATCTTCTGATCATCATCTTCTTTCCAACTAGTCCTCCTCCACCTTTCTGCCTTTCTTTCTTTCTTTTTGTCCTACTGAGTTTAATTGGGATTGCTATTTCTTAGAACATGGAGCATGGGCAATTTACCAGTAGCTATATCTCTCCCTCTGGCAACCATTAACTACTGATCGCTCCTCTGGGAGGGGTGAAGCTTCATGACCCCCACCCCACCCCATTATTAATGGAATGGTGAAGGTCTCAGTCTTGTGTAGGTATTCATGACTGCTGTGTTCTCATGATTGCAATGTTCACGTCATATCCAGAACACAGAACTTGAGCGTACTCCTCCCCACCTCACAGGTCTTATCTACTTGCTACTCTCTTCTCTGATGCTCACTGGGCTCCACAGCTGGTGATATACAGATCCCTGTCACTTATTCTCAATACTTTCACCAGTTCTAAGTGACTGCACTAACTACTGCTCACTGATGAAAGAGGCTTCTCTAATCAAGGCTGAGGGCAGTAAAGAGAATGTGGGAATACAAAGAAAAAATTCCAAACTTGAGTATTATTTGCAGTCTAATAGGAAGAAAGAGACATAAAAAAGTATGCTGTAGAATAAAATTCACATGAGGATGTTTATTACCCATTCCTTATTTTTCTTAAATATCTCCTCAGGAGAAATATTAAATATTCCCAATTTGAAAGTACTATATGAAGAAAAAACTTCCATATGACTTTAGTTTTGTAAGATTTACCCACTGGTATGTTGTCTCAACATTCCTATCTGATTTTCTGTCTCAACGTTCTTATCATACTTCCTCCTTGCCCTAAAGCTATCAATTCCATGATAATGTCTCACCAGGCTTTAGAATGCCATAATGCTGGATCCTGTCACTATTACTTCATATTATGTTCTAGAAGAAAGTTAACATCATTGTATATATGTTTAACATTTTATTTTTCTTTGAAGGCATCATGGAGGCCTGTCTTCACTTTCCCAGAAATTGGCTTACAAGAACATATCATCATTCCAGCTTAAAAAAAATGGGTTCAAGGGATGGAACTTAGATCCTCATGCTTGCAAGGCAAGCACTTTGCTGACTTAGTAGTCAAATATTAAAATACATTTAATAAAGGAATAAGAAGTCATTTTTCCCTCAATAAGAAGCCGGCAGTACTTTTTCTTCTGGGCTAAACAATAAAATTTCATAAGCATAAGCGGTACAGCCTTTCTGCTCCCCTGACTAATTGGCAGAATATTCTGCTACATTGTAAGTTATGCTCAAATTGCTCATTAAGGTCACATTTTATTACCAGTTTTGGCTTACTTAGCAGATACA
This sequence comes from Peromyscus aztecus, assembly GCA_902168405.1. Lineage (NCBI taxonomy): Eukaryota > Metazoa > Chordata > Mammalia > Rodentia > Cricetidae > Peromyscus > Peromyscus aztecus. Next base: position 61,801 of record CABHPQ010044517.1, read on the forward strand.
TCATCAGTCAGATCCTTGAAGTCTAGGCCAACCTACATGAGTAGATGTGAGATCGGATATTACTAGCAGGTTCAGGAGAAGAAAATTCACAAAAGATTAAGCAGAAACAATCAAGAAAATGATCCGTTGGTTGTGGAATTTGCACATAAAGTTAGATTTAAAGTGACAAGAGTAACCTGAGTTACAGAGAAGTAGGTGGCATTACTTCATTTTAATCTAAGCTGTCAAATGATTGAGAAAGGAAATAATGGCAAATTAAAATTTTCTATCATTGGGGCTGGAGAGAATACTCAGAGGTTAAGAGTTCAGTTTCCAGCACTGAGGTCAGTTGGCTTATGATCATGTGTAACTAGCTCCAGGGGATAGTATGTCCTTTTATGCCCCCCCCCAGCTGCCTGTACTCACATGTATACATACACACATGTAAAAATAAAAATATTTCCTTGAATTTTTTTCCATGATTATCCACGTAGGAATTAATTTGAAATTTTTTCTTTCTGGTAATCATGAAAACTAGTATCAGATTTTAATTCTTACCCGGGATGCAATTATGAGACAAACCTTGATGCAGTTTTTATTTTATTGTCATTACAAATGGCTTATCGGCTAGACATGAAGTAGTAAGCAAGCTTTAGGAATCAAATAATGGGACCCAAGGATGATAATTCAGCTGGAAATTAAGGGGAGAGACACTCTAACTAAGAGGAAATTATAAAAGGGGAACCCTCAAATTTTTATAAAACCATTCTCAAGTGTCTGTCTATGCATCTACGTATGTATGTATGTATGTATGTATGTATGTATGTATGTATCTATGTATCTATCTATGTATCTATCTATCCATCTATCTACCTATCTATATATCTATCTATCTATGATCCATGAACCACACATTTATGGGAGCTCATGAGAACAATACTGAATATGTCATATGGATATTTCAATAAAGTTCTGTCTTAGTAAGGGTTTCTATTGCTGTAAAGAGACACTGTGACCACAACAACTTATAAAGGAAAACATTTAATTGGGGTGGCTCACTTACAGTTCAGAGGTTTAGTCCATTATCATCATGGTGGAAAGAAAGGCAGCATGCAGGCAGACTTGGTGCTGAGGAAGGAGCTGAGAGTTCTTATCTCTTTACCCCTAGGCAATAGGAAGTGGTCTGGGGCACTTGGTGTGGCTTGAACATAACTAAGACTGCAAAGTCCACCTCCACAGTGACACACTTCCTCCAACAAGGCCATACCTGATGCAACAAAGCCACACCTGCTAATAGTGTCACTCCCTATGAGCTTTTGCAGGCCAGTTAGATTTAAACTACCACAAGTTCCTTTGTGAGAAAGACAATTTGGAGTTTCACAGAGGCTTGCTAAACATGTCAGACTTACCTCTGAGATCTAGGTCATGATCATTTTTAATAATGGTTGATTCTTAGAGGTAAAAGTTATGTTTTAATTTAAGGGATTGATTAACCTTATGGGAAAGGAAATACTGCAAAAGGAGACATTCTAAGAGACTAGAAAGTCCAGTCCTACACATGTTCAAATTGATCAGATAATTAATTCACAACAAAGACTCTTCAGAAAAGTGTAACAGAATCTGGTGTTTCTGTCCAAAATCTTTGGCCTAAAAATTTATACCAACTGCAGAAAAAATAAGAAAATTTTGACCAAAAGTAAGAAAAAAAACCCAGTAAGTAGGAAGTGGCTTATAGATGATCCAGATGATGGAGTTAGAAGGTGACCTTAAAATATAATTAATGTCTTAGAGGAAAAGATTGTCAAAATGAGTAAACAACTGGAAAATTCCAATAGAGAAATAGAATCAATCAAATAATTACCCATTTTAGAATTCAAAAGTGAAATATCAGAAATGAAAATTTCACTCTATAAGCTTAATAAAAGGTTCATAATAATAGAAGAGTCAATGAACTTGAAGATATTAGTCAAATTGAGAGTTCAGAAATTCCTAAGATATTATAAAACATCCAACATACATGAATTAAGAAATATATAAAAGAGGACAGAGGTAGAATAGGGCATAAAGTATTTTAAATATCTCCAACTTTTATAGGAAGAAGAAAATAATAATATAGCACTTTCCAAAAACATGAAGCCAAAGTAGAATAGATCAAAAGAAAGCTATTCCTAACATATTAAAGTTAAGTTGTAAAACAAAACAAAACAAAAACAAAAACAAACAAACAAAAAACCCCAAAGAAATAACATTAGGAGCAGCAGAGAAATAAGATATACTACTTACAGGAAAATAATGATTCTATGGGCAATTTCTTATGAAAGGACAATATAAAATGAAAGTAAGTAAATTCACTTTTTTAAAGTGCTAGGGGAAAATAGTCAACCTAGAATTTTATATTCAGGGAAAATGTACTTCAGAAATGAGAGTGAAAGACGACATTTTTACATAATAGAAACTGAGATAATTTATTGCCATAATACTTAGTCTATAAGAAATACTAAAGGAAGTACTTTAAATTGAGGAAAAGTACAAAAGATGGAAAGCCATATCTGCAAGGAGAGATAAGAACAATAAGAATGATAACTATGCAGGTAAATTTATAATATTTAAAGTTGACTGAGTGTTTAAATAAAAAACTATATTTAATTGTTTAATTTATAACATGTATAGACAAAAATGTATGATAGCAATAACGTGAAGGGTGGTGAAGATATGACATTTTACCTTTTAGGGTAGTGGGGTTTTTTTGGTTGAATTTGTGTTTAATTATACTGCAAAAAGATAAAGATAAGTAGATTAAACTAAGAGCAACTATAGAAGTGGTACAGAGAGTTATAACTAGAAATCCAAAACAAGATTTCGAATGGGCTGTGAAAATTGCTGGGTTTATCCAAAAGAATGCTACTAATTGGAGAGCATTGCATATTCTACTCATATTTATGTAATTATTCATATGGTTAGACTTCACAGTCTGGATGACTGCTCCATATTTTGTTGTTCTTGTTTGTTTCTGTTACTCATTGCTTACTCTCAATTATACCCATCCAATAATTTTTATAAAATAAAGAAGCAAGACAGAATCACAGTTTGTAGGTGGGGGAGATGGTTCAGGGGAAAAAGGCACTGACTGACAAGAGTGACAACCTGAGTTAGGTCCCTGAGACCCACAAGCTGGAAGGAGCAAACCTACTCCTATAAGTTGTCCTGTGGCCTCTATACACATGCTGTGATATCTGTGCAACATATATGCACATATACACATGCACACACACATGCACACAAATTAAAAATAAATAAACCATCAAAAATAAACTAATTTAGAAAGAATCATGTTTTATATTCTATGGTTACACTTCAAATGTAAATGAGTTTATATATGAAAATCTAAGGATAAAAATATATAGACAATACAAATGGTAAGCATAAAATAAATGATGTTAATAGCAGATCAAAATGAAATTTAAAACGGGAAAATTGTTGAAGAAAATAGGTACATATACTTGACAAAATATGAGTGTACCCAGGCAGCATACATAATTGTGCATGCACTTACCAAAAGACCTCCAGAATACCAAAACAAAGTCTCAGAACTAAAAGGAAAATATAGACAAATCTACCACCATGTAGTGATATCATAGCCACTCTATCAGAGATATTTAACTTAGAGATCAATGAAAATATGAAGTATGATTGATAGCAATTTGGCAGACCCTGGAGACCCAACCAAAAGTCTCCACTGCCCCTTTTGTAGGGGACTTCCATATCCTTTCCAGGCTCTAAATACAGTCTGAATTGTTTCTTCAGGCACATGAGGCTGTACTGTCATAGTAGGAGCTCAATTGCACAACCCCAACTCTCTGTGCTGCGGCTCAGATGAAAAGAAAAATTTATAAAAACCTCTTAAAAAATAAATGAGAATGGAAATCAAACATGCTAAACATGGGATACAGCAAAAACTGTACTGAGAGGGAAGTTTAGAACAGTAAAGTCCCACACTAGAAATTAGAAAGATTTAAAGATATGGTTTATTAATGCAATTAAAGTTTCATGATACAACAATATATCCGAGATCAGGAAGAGTTGATCATTAGCAAATGTAGGACTGCATTTAGATACCAGGAATAACACTCAATGTTCTGCATAGCAGAGTAGGTTAAAAATGCTTGAAAACAGTCACATGTTTTAAATTTATTAACAGAGAGGATTTGGTATGTTCCTAACACACAGAATGATAGCTATTTGAGATAATAGCATTGGATTAAATGTATTTAATTGATAATCTTCCAAAATTAATGACAGATACTAAATACATTGACATACATGCCAAGATACCCAACATTCAATACTGCTAATACTTTAAGTATCCCCTACTTGATCTATAGACTCAATGCAATCCATGAAAAAAATTACATTTTAACAGAAATTAACAAAGGAGCATTTTTGGTAGTGTTCTGGGTTGAGATCAAGGTCAGGGTAGGATAGGCAAGCTCTGAGCTACATTTTGAGCCCAAAAATGGGTTCTAAGCTTATTATAGGAATAGAAAGGAATGAACAGTAAGAGCCAAAATGATGTTTAAAATAAAAACCAAGTTAGTGAAGCAAGGCTTATTGACTGCAAGCCTAGCTCTAATGCTAGAGTAATCAAGAATGTAGAGCAGTAACTTGAACAAATCAATGACTCAGAATCAGACACCAGAACAAACTCATATGCATATGATCAATTCAATTTTGAAAGTAATTTCAAGGCAGTACAAGAGGCCCTTTACACAAATTGTGCTAGAACAATTGGTAAATGTATAATAATCAGCCAATCATGAGCTCTACCTCACAACATATATAAAAACAGAGAAGGTAATATATGTGTCACAGATGTATGCTTGAAAATTAAAGCCACAAATGTTCAAAATAAAAAATATTAAATCATATTTTTGTAATATTGGAGAAAAACAAATATTTATGACAAGAACAACACTAATTATAAAATTGAAAAAAACTGTAATTTGTATACTCTTAAATCTGGCACAAAAAATGAAATCATTAGTTATAGAATGGGAAAACTATCTAATTCCATATATCTGAAAAAGATTGCACGTGGCGTATATAACAAATGCTTAAAACCCCACAATAAACAAAAAACAGTACAATAATTTGTCAAATATTTTGAAAGGATACTTCACAGAAGTTGACCTATTTGTTGCTGTATAATTGGCACTAAATTGCACATACTGAGTGGAAGTTATCAAGTAATTTGGTTTCCAGCTTGAACACTTTGGTACAAGGTAAGTTATGAACTGAAGTTCAAAGTGCACTCATGCTAAGCTTTGACTGCTGCTATCATTCTGTCAGTGAAACACTTCCAAACATTTTGTAAACTTTAAAAGTAACTGGAAACCAATGGCTAAAATACCTCTTAGGTAATCTTATCTTCATTGATGATACCTTCTTTAATCTACTTTGTTTTTTACAGTTATTCCACCTTACAGAGTGTGTGTGTGTGTGTGTGTGTGTGTGTGTGTGTGTGTGTGTGT
>CABHPQ010044522.1:0-10278 GCA_902168405.1 Peromyscus aztecus
CACACACACACACACACACACACACACATACACACGTACACATATATATTCACGGATGACTATTTGCTATTAGATAACCAATTAGTGTTTTCTTCCTCGGGGAAGACTATTTCTTTGTCTGTGAGCATTCCTTACCTTTCCATAGTTATACACGTGTATATGTACATATATTGTATATGGTATATTACAACAATTAATGTAAAATATAGATTGGAAAAGAGCAAGGAGGGTTATGCAGGAAATTTTGGATAGAAGAAAGGAAAGGAGGAAATTATGTCATTATATGATAATCTCAAAAAAAGAATAAAAGTACTTCACAGACATGTGAATTTGCTTTGCAGTTAATAAACAGTAAAATTGCATGCATACTAAGGAATTTTTCAGGATAATTTTCCTTAAGACTTAGTAAATATTTTACTTATATACCTATCTTACGAATAATTTTGTTTTTTTTTTCAATACAAGGTCTCACTGTGTATCTCTGAATGTCCTGGAACATTTTTGGAATAATTTAAAAATATTTTATTGTGACTGTTTTCAGTTAAATATTTCTCTAATATGCAAAGTGAATTGTTAAACATTTACTTGTTTTTTAATTTTATTGAAAATAGGTTTTAATTTTCATAGAATATATCTTGATAATGATTTCCTATAATCTACTTGTCACAGATCCAAATCCACACAACTTTCTGTCACTCTTTGGAAAATAAATAACCTACTAAGGACAAATAATAAAATATAATATAAGAAGATAAAACTGAAGCTAAAAAAATCAGAAGAGAACAATAACAAAAACATAAGGAACAGAGCCCAAGAAACAGCCCCCCCCCCCAAAAAAAAAAACAAAAAAAAAAACATGTGGACACAGAGACCCGCTCATGTGCAATCAGGTATCCCATAAAACAAAAACTGAAGCTTTACTATATATACCAAGGATCAGTAGGGTAAAATAATAAAAATTAAAAATAAAATTTGAAAAAGAACACTATCTAAAGATGCCGTTTAGTTCATTTTCGGTTGGCCAGCGTCTCTGGACATATGGTCTACCCTTATGAGTGCATGGTTTCCACAGTGAGACATCCTTGAAGAAAACTGAATGTTCATTTGCAAGTTGTTATCAGTTGACTGCTTCTGAGTTAGGGACTGGGACATGTGTCTTCTTCTTTCAGCTCTATGACCCCATCTGGTACAGACCCTTGCAGGTCCTGTGCATGCTGCCTCAGTCTGTGTGAGTTCATGTGTGCATAAGAACTATTGTATTTGGAAGGGTTTGTTTCATTCATGTCCTCAATACTTTCTGGCTATTACACCTTTTTCTCCTCTTCATTCCAATCCCTGAGCCATAAGGGGAGGGATTTGATGAAGACATCCCTTTAGAGCTGAATTCCTAGGTCTCTCACATGCTGCATAATGTCTAGCTGTGCGTCTCTTTGTTTCCAACAGCTGCAGGAGCAAGCTTCTTTGATGATGGTTGAGTAAAGCTCTGGTCTATGAGTATAGCAGAATGTCATGAGGAGTCATTTTATCCTTGTGTGCTTTTAGTAAAACAGTAGTATTTAGTTTTACACTAAGACCCTTGGCTATTTAGTCTCAGATTTTTGGTCACCCAAGCAGTGTCAGATGTGGGTTCCAGCTCAAGGAGTGTGCCTTAACCCAAATCAGATATTGATTTGTTACTACCACCATTGCACAAGCATATCTTGAAGGAAGTACACCATTGTAGATCAAAGGGTTTGAGACTGGATTGGTGTTTATATTTCTCCTTTGGTAGTGTGCAGAGTACCTTCCTGTACCAAAGACACTAGAATGTAGGGGTGAAGACTCTAGGGCACCAGAGACTTCTCTATGTTCAATAGTTGTATAGGTGTTGTCTTTATTAATAGAGCCTTGTTATCAGTTTATAGAGAGTAACATATTCAAATGGACTTGGTTATTTGAAGGTTCCAATGGAACTCCTGTGGCTTACAGCTCAGTTATATGCAACCCATTCTTGGTCCTGGAAGTTTTGTTTGGTGATAAGAGATTACCAATAGGCAATGTGTCTCCCCCATTATTTGAGGATTTCTTTTAGATAACCCTCATCTATGTACATATTTTAGGAAGCTTTTAGTATATTAGGTTTCCAAACTACCATTCAAATGGCCCTTAGTTTTAGCTTTCTCTCCTCATATTTCCTCCCTCATCCCGCTGGTCCCTCTCACTCCCCACTTAACCTTCCCATTCCAGTCCTCTCACACACATGCTCAACATTGCTACCCCATTTTCCTTGCATAAGTTCTATCACTCCCCTCCATTCCCTTATCCTATACCTAATTTCCGCGGTTCTACAGATTGTAGTTGGTTATCATTGACTTAACAGTTGATAGTCACACATAAATGACTCCATACAATATTTGTCTATTTGATTCTGGATTACCCCATTCAGGATTTTTTTTCCAGCTCCATACATATGTCTTACAAACTCATGAAAACTGAATATACTACTGAATGATCCTGGTGCTTGCTGTGGGATGTTCTGTATGGCAAATGTGTTGCTAATAAAATACTGATTGGCCTGTGGCTAGGCAGGAAGTGTAGGCGGGACTAACAGAGAGAATAAAAAGAACAGGAAGGCAGAGGGAGGCTCTGCCTGCCAGCCACCACCAGGACAAGCAGCTTGTAAAGATGCCGGTAAGCCACGAGCCATGTGGCAAGGTATAGATTTATAGAAATGGATTGATATAAGATATAAGGACAGTTAGCAAGAAGCCTACCACGGCCATACAGTTTGTAAGCAATGTAAGTCTCTGTGTTTACTTGGTTGGGTCTGAGCGGCTGTGGGACTGGCAGGTGAAAGAGATTTATCCTGACTGTGGGCCAGGCAGGAAAACTCTAGCTACAGGTGCTTTATTTATTTTTATATATTTTTATTATATTCATTTCTTCTATCTTGTCTTCAGTGCCTGAGATTCTGTCTTCCATCTCTTGTACTCTGTTGATGAAGCTTGCCTCTGAGTTTCCTGTTTCAGTTTCTAAAATTTCATTCTCATATTTTCTTCATTTTGTGCTTTCTTTGTTGATTCTATTTCTACTTTCAGGTCTTGAACTGTTTTTATTCATTTCTTTCCATTGTTTGTGTTTTCTTTAATGGATATTTCTTTATGGATTGACTCATTTTCTCTATCATATAAAAACCTCTCTATTCATGAATGCTATTTTGAGGTCCTTCTCTTCTACTCCTGTTATGTTGCAATTCTCAGGGCCTACTTTGATGGGGTTGCTGGGCTCTATGGAGATGTATTTTCCTGGCTGTTAGTGATAGTGTTTTTATAGTAGTGTCTAGGCATCTGGGTTTGGGAATATTGTAATTCTAGGTACTGATATCTGATCTCTGTCCCTTTGTTGTTTTATTTTTGTTATTGTTGTTGGTTTGGTTTGGGTTTTTGTTTGTTTCTTTTGGAGTTTTGTGAGGTGTTTTTGTTTGAGACAGGGATTCTCTGTGTAGTCCTGGCCATCCTGGAACTCACTCCTCTCATTCTTAGGAGTGCTGTGGCTGTAGGTTGCCTAGTGGGGAATGCTTTTGAGATCCTGATATGTCTGGCCACTAGAGAGTCTTGTAAAAATTTTTGTTTCTGGATATTGGAAACTGATACATAGGAATGATAATGGACTAGAAAGATGAGGTCTAAGGGGGTCCACAGGTAAGAGGAATGAAGATGATTATCCACGGTTTGCTTAGTCGCCTGGGAATGGGGGCAGAGAGTGGAGAGGTCACAATGGGCAGTCTGCTACAAAGCTGGTGTGCAGGGAGCCGCCATTCCAAGATGGCGCTGGCCCCTGGCAGCCCAGTAGTAAACAACTCCATATATGGTCATAATCTTGAGTCACTCATGCCAAGGTCTGCGCATGCGCAGGTTACCTTGTCACAGCCTTATGTCCTCAGCCTATCCCGTGGCTCTCTGTGCTTGCATTCTGGCGGGATCCAATCATAGATTGACCCGTCCATTCAAATCCTCATATAAGCAGCCGCCTAGTAGTGCCCCGGGCCCCTCACTTCCAGCTCTCCCTTAACCAAGAGGTGCTCCAATAAAGTGTGATCTGAGAAGGATCCTCGCGTGGTGGTCGTTCTTCCTCGCTGGTCGAGGAGCTCGCCGCACTGGTGAACAATATAGGGCTATTGAATTCGGAGGAGAGGAGGGGGCTTGGAAATCAGAATCCCATCTACCTGTTTGCTGGCCTTCTTGCTTGTTTTGAAGGCTTAGCCAGTGGGTTCCCAGGAAATTCCAGTGGAATTGAGGCTGAGACAAGGGGGTGTATGGGGAGGAAGGTTGCAGGAAAATATCTGAGTCAATTGCTGGAAATGGGGCAGAGAATGAGAGGAGGCTGCAGTAGGTGGTCTGCTAGAGTTGGGTGTAAGCCTGGGGATTGGAATTGGAGAAGAGAATGGGGAAGTGAAGATCTGCTGTTGGCCTACCTGCTTCCCTGGTTGGCATAGCTGGTGGGTTCCCAGAGAATTCCTGATGGATTTGGTGGCTGGGACAACATATTTTATATATTAATAAAGCCAAGATCAATTAATCATTTCTTGGAAAAAGGGTTCACAATTAAAAAAAGATTAAGAAGCACTGATCTAAAGCAGAATTCTTTTTAGAACTATGAATTTATTCATAGAAAAAGGAATCCTTACTTTATAAAAATCAACTGGCTAAGATAAAGTGGAGAATACTATTGATTTATTTTAAATGACATATTTCTCCAAGGAAGATTTGTGCTTCTAACACCTAAAATGCAGTGACCTTGGTAGTCTGCATCTCGTGGTAGTTCTTCTTTGGAGAGTGACTATTAGCTTACTGGTATTAATCCCAGATTGTGTGCCCTTATTTTTAATATAAGATTTTGTATTTCTTGAACAGCTTTGTACAACCAAGTTTATGCCTAACTTTCATTGAGACATTTCCATGATCCTGCAAAATGTCATTCTTCCTCCTGATTTAGACCCTGATTTTTGAGGTTTGTCAATACCCTAAAACTGGAGTTGGGAAATATTTTAGCCAGTGAAATTTGACAATTTAATTTATCTTTTACTGTTACAGCTATATCATCCAAAAAAAAAGAATAAGAAAAAGAAGAAAATCTGTTTTACACTGTGAGGAACAAGTGACAGTTTACAATTGCATTAAAAATATCCAAGTAATTCCATTACTCATGATACAGTCCTGACAGGCCCAAGTTGCTGTTTATTCAAGATGAAGGCCAATATCATCTGCCCAGAGTGTAGATTTTCCTGTGTTCTTTCTCTGTGATTAGCTCTTCAGTATCAGTTCCGTGGAAGCTATGCTTCTAAACACATAGGTATTCAAAATGCGAACTTCCATTTTTCAAAATGATAGTCAAAGTGAGTTGGCTCTCCTTTCAGATAATAGTATTCCAATTTGTCCTTCACCTTCAGGCTTTTCTACTCTGGGGCATGGAACAGGAAGTAAATATGCTAATAAAATACTTGAAAATAAATTCTGAAATGTGTCTTAGACTGCTTAACAACCAAACACAGTCCTCTGGAATACCTAGGAAAGTATGACCTATAAATGACTTTATTCTCCCTTCCTTCACATGGAAGAAGGGTTCCTAACAAGGCTATGCAGCAGGAGTCTTTTCTGTACTTGCATTTTGTCTTCTTGCACTATTTAGTTGTCTTTCTTGACCTGACATTTTTCTAAAGGAGGCAAAGATTCTTAATTTGTGAATAATTAATTTTCTCACAAGACTTTGTTTAAACTACTGAAAGCATAAATGAGTCCACCTGGAAAAAAATACAGTCTGCCTTTACACATAGCTCCAAAAATGATATACCTTACCTCAGGCTTGAACAGCGCATTTTCTGATAACTGCTTTAAATATTTTATGTACTTTTTCTCATCCTAATAATGCATTGAACATTTCACATCAGCAGTGCTTTTACAGTTTACACATTACTTCACATAATTTATGATCTTAATGTAATGATCACGGCCACTGGGGGAAGGTATTATTAGAATCCTAAATTACACGAGAGAAATCTGAGACCACATGAGCCTACACATGAAGTATGCTACAATCTTCTCTCCACACTTGCTCTAGGTGGTCCATGAGAGGCCTGTTCAATATAAGTAAATGAAACAAGAAATATTAATAATGTATTACATCCATTGACTGAGCTGGGCATGTAGCATACATAATCTACAATCTCAGGTCCAATTCTGAACAAAACGTTATTACTGTGGCTACCTTCATGCATGTGAAGAACCTGACAATACAGGGCAACTGAAGTCCCTAGGAAGGGTTGAACTTGAATGAAACTCCCAATATCTTGATTTCAAATTACAGATCTTTAGTTCCATCCTCTACACCTAATTACTTCATAGTAAAAAAGATAAATGATTCCTGTTAAGCCAATTGAGTGATTCTATTGCTATCACAGCTTATTAAGTATGTAGTTTATTAAGCCAAAGCATAATAAGATTAATTCTTAGTGACTAAACACATTTATCATGTATAGATGAAGGATTTCCAATATTCTTGGTCCTTTACTTTTGTTTCCCTGATATTAATTTTGGGAATTGGGACTTAAGGCCTTTCTTGGTTTTTCCCCAGCAAAGGTTGGAAATCAACTATAACACTTTCTGCCTCCCATTGCGCATAGACCCACAAACTTTGAAGGGAGAGATTTGATGGAGACATCCTCTTTAATACTGAGTGCCCTATAGTATCCCACTCTCTGCACATTGTTCAGTTGTGGGTCTCTGTGCTGATTCCCATCATCTGCAAGCAGATGCTTCTCTGATGAGGCTTGAGCAAGACACTGATCTATGAGTATAGAAGCATGTCATAGGGAATCAAGGCCCCAAGTAAACATCTCATGTCACCAAGTAAAACCTTCAATGCCAGGAACTGGTTACACCTTGTAAAGTCATTGGTCAAACTGGTCCTATGAAGCCCTCCGAATAGCACAGGCTGTTGCCAAGGATGTAGGTTGCTTTTCATAACTTTATGATAAGGACCTATTGCTGAAGGCAATGCTTCCTGTGTCATTGAACATGGAGAAGTAGATCTGATACCCGACCAGATCCTTTACCCCTACTGATTAGTGCTCAGAGTCCTAGAAGGTACTGTGCATGGGAGTGAGAAATCAAGGTAATCATCTATACTACCCAGACACAAACCCCAAGACCTACCACAGAGACCTGCCTTCAAGATATATAAACATAATTATTATTAAACATAATTATTTCTGAGAAGGTAAAGATAAGGAGCCAGTAAATTAGGTCAAAGCCAGATAATTTAGAAGATTCTGTGTGCATTTCTGTTTTCTTTTCTTTTTTTGGTCACGCAGGTAACTAATTCCAATAATGAAAATATAGTTTTTCCAATTGCAATATTTTTATGAGTTAAATCACACTGATTATATCCTTTGTGGTTGCTATATATTCCTTTCATGTGGATTCATGAAAAGGCAGAATAAATAATAGCTTGAAAAATATTACATATAAATATTAAAATATTATGGGCTTACAAATTTGAAAGACATTTATTACTTTGCATTTACCGTGTCTATATTCAGTACATTGCATGGTACTTCTTAAGGCATCCATAGTAGATATATACGGTTTTGGTAAACCTTTGGTGTACCAAAAACATAATTTTCTAAAAGTAATTTAGAAAATGATATGAAATTCATGTAGTATATAACTAACTGTTATATATTCTATAATTTAATAACACACATTAGTCACAGTTCTGCAAATGGCAAGTGTGTGTGTGTGTGTGTGTGTGTGTGTGTGTGTGTGTGTGTGTGTGACTGTGTATGACAGAATATCTATAGCTGCTATATCCAAAAATCTGGGCACATCAGCAGTTCAAATCCAACACTGAAACTTTGAAAATTTTCTGGAGAATTGCTGAAGTTGAGTCCTTGCTGAAAGGCTGAAGAAGCTGGACTCTGATGTTTGAAGCCATGAAGACCAGTCTGCATATATACAAATGATTACATTGTTCTGCCTGTCCCTATCCCATTGCAAGATACCACCCACATGGTGTGTGGGCCCCCTGCCCGTCTTGTGTAACACATCCCCTTTTAACTACTTTGCAGACTGGCTTGGAGGTGTACTTCACCTGGCCTGGATATCTCTCAATCAGTCCAAGCATCTGTCTAGAACAATCATCACATATTTGTTCACCCACAATGATGTTCAACCAGCATGACATAGTTCTAAAACCTTTGATTTACATGACCAAAATTTCACTTACACAGTCGTTATCTATTCATTCCCTTCCCCAAGTCTCAAGCATCAGCTAATGTTCTTTCTGTCTATGTGGATTCACCTAGTTTAAGTTTTCATAAATGAGTTGGGAGTCATACAGAGATGTTTTATGTACAAATGCATTTAATCAGTTGACAAAACTTACCTGTGTTTGCCAGGCAACTCTTTACTTTCTGTCTTTTCATGAGTATTGTATTACAATTTTATAGTTCATTTATCTGTTGATAAATATTTGGAATTTTCCTATTCAGCGACTATTGTACTAGTGTGAGGTTTTTGTTTTTTTTGTATAAATATTTGTACCTAGAAGTCATATTGCTGAATCATACAGAAATTCTATGTATAACTTTTTAAAGAGCTGTTTTCAATAATAACTGTATCATTTTACATTCCAACTAGCAATAATACACCACAGTTCCAGATGGTCTACTTTTTTTTATCATCATTTGTTATTTGGATGAAGATTTAAAAATCTTGGAGTGTTGGTGATGATTCTCACTGGGCTTTTATTTTTATTTTCATAATGATTAGTATTCTCTTTTTGGTAATTCGTTTGCCTTCTCTACAAGCATGGCTACTCAGCTATCTATTTCATCCAGATTTTAGCCAGCATGATTGTAGAGTTATAAATAAGGCTATCAGAACCTCATTGGTATATTATAATTCTCTAGATGACAGAACTTATAGAATGAATATATATTGCAAATGAGATTTATAAGATTGGTTACACAGTAAAGACTGGGTTGTCCACTGATGACTACCTGTACACTGGAAAGGTTGAGAGCACTTAGCTTCTCAGTATATGAGCTTGCAGCCTCAGTAGTCACAGCCTAACATTGAAGAATAGACCACTCCAGGAGACATGCTCGTTTTCAGGAAGAAGAAACTGAGACCTGTTGTCAAAGAAGGATGCCTGGAACAGCATCACTAATGGTGTAGATAAACTCAATGAAAAGTCAAGGTGACCTGGTCAAACAGTACCAATTTTTTTCTTTCAAACATCTTTATATCTATGCTGATGCAAGAAAGTACTACCCAAATTAGAATGGCATTCTACACACAGTTAAACCTTCCTGAAAATACCACAAAGACTGTTCCATAGGTACATTGCTCAGTTGATTCCATATTTAATCAGGTAGAAAAGCAAGATTCAACATAACAGCAGGTGTTTGAATTTTAAATATTTTCTCTTATTCTGTAGGTTGTCTTGGGACTCTCTCAAAACTGTTATGTGAATATTTAATTTTGTTGAAGACTGACGTATGTACTTTTTAAAATTTGAGGTTTTAAATCTAAGGTTTGAATTTTTATATCTAATAATTTACTGTCAAATTTAAACTCTAATGGTTTACCTCTGTTGTCACTTCTAAGAATTTCACGGTTTTAGTTCTTACTATTTGTTATAGACCAATATCAAGTCTGGTTTATAAGTAGTCAGAGAATGAAACACTTAGTTATTTTGTATAGGATACTGAGTTTCTCTAGAATGATTTGTTGAAGGGACTACTTCCCGGTTTAAAAGAAAACTTGAAGAATTTGAGGAATTCTTGTTTTTAGTTTTATTTCATGTGGATTGGGGTGATATTTTTGTGATTTTAGTATCATTTTGGAAAATTATGAAAATTCGTTGGTTGATGTCACATATTATATCTTATAAAGTATTACTTGTGCATTTGGGCATATGTGTATTCAATGGTTGGTGTGTGGATGCCATCTTTCTATCTACCTTTTTATCTCTTTATATATATCTATCTATCATCTATCTTATATCTATCTAAATCTAGATCTATCTACCTATCATTTATAATTATATATCTATATCTATCTATGTCTACATAGAAAGATATAATCTATCTTATATCTATTTATATCTAGATATAGCTATCATTTATATATCTATATCTATGTCTAGCTAGCTAGCTAGATCGATAGATACAGATAGATAAATAGATAGATATAGATAGATAGATAGATAGATAGATAGATAGATAGATAGATAGAT
>CABHPQ010044530.1:0-12924 GCA_902168405.1 Peromyscus aztecus
ATATAGTCACTAAATAGTTGGATATTAAACCATTCACTTCAAAGTTAACAATGAATTAAACAAGTTTTTGCAGAGAAATTAGATGTTTGAAACTATTAAAAATAAAAACAGAATCTCCAAATTTATGTATGCCATTATAACAGTTCTTAGAGGAGATACTATAGCTACCACTGAAATAACTTTTAAAGAAACAGTTTTGATATTCCTTTAAAGAGACTAAAGGTGATGATAAAATTAATCTCTTGCAAGTACAAGAAAGAAACAAAAAATTAACAATAATCAATGCAAGATAAATCAAGTCTATGCATGTAGGTCAATGGTAGAACACTTGTAAATCAAGTAGAAGGTCTTTTGTTAGATTCAAGTATTATAAAAAGAAATTCCTCAGAAAGTCAAAACTGAAAACAGTTAAGGATGTTAATAGTTGGCTACTTGAAAATAATTATGAAACCTCTTAGTTATACAGAAAATAATATAATGTACAAATGGTCTGTATCAGGGGAGAGAAAAATGAATGTAGGTAGTACAGAACTCAAAAAGTTAAGAAAAGAGAGTTTAGCGATAAATCTGAGACATAAAGGATGTTCCTAGAACATTCAGGTCCCTGAACGTGATTCCAAGGATTGGCATAGATCAGTTTTGAGATAACGTCTTCTTTATCTCTGACAAGTGTGTAAGATGGTATCTCAGAGTCATTTTGATTTGCATTTTCCTGCTGACTAAGTTTTTTGATCAAATACTGCCATTTGAGCATTTTCTTTTGAGAATTCTTAGTTGAACCCTATCCCTTTTTTAAATTGGACAGTCAGGTATTTTAATGTCTAGTTTTTGAGTTCTTTATGTATTGTGGTGTTCAGCACTGGGTCACAGGTGGAGTTGGTGAAGAACTTTTCCCATTGTGTAGGCTGTACCTTTTTCTTACTGACCATGCCCTTGGCCCTCCAAAAGGTTTTAGTTTCAAAAAGTCCAGTTCATGAATTGTTGCTTGCAGTAACTGTGCTTCCTGTATTATATTGAGGAAGTGGTATCTATTGCCAAAGCATCAAGACGACTTAGTAATTACTCTTCAATTAGTTTCAGAGTGCCTGGGTTTATTTTGAGATTTTTGACCTACTTGGACTTAAGTTGTGTACATGAAAACAGATATGAATCCTTTTGCAGTCTTCTACATGTTGGCATCAAGTTATGAGAGCACCCTTTTTTGAAGATGTCCCTTTTTTGTATTATACACTTTTGTGTTTTTTTTTTCTTTTTTTGATTTTTTGAGACAATTTTCTTTGTGTAGCTTTGCACTTTTTCTGGATTTCTTTCTGTAGACCAGGCTAGCCTTCAATTCACAGAGGTCTGGCTGCCTCTTCATCCTGAGTGCTGTGCTTAAATTTTGTACAACCACAGAGTGGTTTCTTTTTTAAAATTACATGTTCATATGTGTACAGAGTGATGTCAGGGTCTTCAATTCTATACCATTAATCTACATTTTGGTGTTTATGCCAACACCAAGATGTTTTTATTATTGTAGGTGTATAGCAGATCTTGAAATCAGAGATTGTGATGCCTCCAGGGGTTCTTTTATTGTACACCATTCTTTTAGTTATCCTTTTTTTGATAGTTGTTGAATCTTTGAGACATGGAACTTTACTGGGTGTGATACTGGTATGTATATAGTTTGGGCATGCACCTATTCTGAGATTCACAAGAGGCCACTGATTCTGGGTCTGTGGAGATATGAGGAGGAATGTTTATAGGTTCTTGATACTATGAACCAAGGCATATCCAGCTGCTGTGCTTTCACTATAAAGACAAAACTCTATCCTCTGAACCACAGCAAATCCTTTCTACCTTAAGCTGCTTCTACTAGTCCTCTTTTAACTGCAATGAGAAACATGACCAGCATGAATCCCGAAATGGAATAACATTTTGGGGCTGATTACTTTAAACTGCCAGAGAAACCAACCTTTGTGACTTTGTGAGGAGTTTCCGGCAAGGCATTGGTGACATCAGTTTGACCCATGGACAAAGTTGTGGGAAGTTTTTGGATGGCAAAATAACATACACAGCTCAACTCCTGGGAATGGCACCATAGCCTTCTTTGAGAACACGGCTGTGAAGTATTTTAGACAGATAGATGAATTGTAAGCAAACATTCACCCTGCGCTCCTTCATTTCTCCTGACTTGATGATAGATGATACAAAATGAGCTGCCTCAAGATCCTGGCTCTGTGATTTTACCAGTAATAATATACATTAACCTGGAAGTGTAAGGCAAAGAATCCTTTAGCCAACAATGTATTTTTTACAAATGTTTTCCATGGTTCCTAAAAGAAAGTTCAATTATCTAATACTGATTTCAATTAATCAACATTTACTTCCCCCTTTTTTGAAATAATTTTGTGAGGTATATTTGATATCATTTGATCACATTCATACCAAATGCATCCTTGTTCTTTACCCACCAAGGTGTCTGTTTTTGTTGCTAGAACCCTCCTCCCATGACTCAGGGATGACTTAGAAGATTAGGATTGAGACTCTTAGAACCAGGTCACCTGGATGAGCAAAAGCAAACAGTGTCTTCTTGGGCACAACAGTGTAGATGTTCTTATGATATCAAAATCACTATGAAAGCATTCACATGACATATGGAAGCTCCAGTCATACAAAGTCTTGCTAAGAAGCAGAAAATTAGCATCAAGTTCTTCTCTGAGCTGAGGACTTTCAGAAATTTGACAGCTGCTGGGAAGAAATAGTCATTTTAATTTAAAGGTGTGCTTAACTTGTACCAATGGATGGACATATACTCAAGAGAATACAAGGAGCATAAATCAAACTCAATATGTTAAAAATATCCTAGACTAAAGTAAAAATTATTCAAATGAATAGCAAACCACTATTACACATTGTAAGTCAAGGAATATTTGAAGTTTTAAACGTGTTAAATGTCCTCTAGACGTAATAGTAAAGAGTTCTCAATTATGTGGGAATAAAAGCTGGAACATCTTTACCTTTGTAGTATCTTCAATGTTTCCTCCAAAATTAAAGAAATGTTCTGGCAGTGTCTGTCCTGTCTGTCTACATATACTGCAAGATATATTGTTGTTTCTACATTGGACTCTCTAGTATTAAGATCTGCTTCACAATCAAGGAGAAAAGAAATAATCCCGGTTTCCCAGCTCTGTAAGCTTGTGAATATTTTAACAAAGAAAATATTGTTGATTCCAAGAATTCAGCATACATTTCCCCCACCTTCACCACCATTTATATTTAAGTGATATTACATTTACTTATAATCCAACCAATTAAATGAACTCAATGTGTGAAATTATTCAAATTACCTTCATCAGTGAGGTAGACCCCTGATCACACAGGGCATTAATCAAACACTGTTTGTTTTTGCTCATCCAGGTGACCTGGTTCTACGAGTCTCAATCCTAATCTTCTAAGTCATCCCAGAGTCACGAGAGGAGGGTTCTATCAACAAAAACAGACACCTTGGTGGGTAAAGAACAAGGATGCATTTGGTATGAATGTGATCAAATGATATCATTGCTCAATTACAATGAAATAAACCAGATGCAGATAACCATATCACCATGCAATGTGGAGTGCAATTCTGTCAGTATGAGGGACATTTTTTTTTTCATTTTCCTTATTAAGAAATTTTCTTCTCACTAAACATGCTATCCATATACTCCCCCTCCTCCCTACTGCCACCCCCAGTCCTCTCTAACAAGCTAGCCCACATCACCACATTCCCCAAATCCAGATCTCCCAAGAGGAGACAGCGAAGGCCAGCATACTGAGGCTTGGCAGGTCCAATCCCCTTCCCACTTTACCAAGGCTGTGCAAGGTGTCACACCGCAGGTACCAGATTCCAGAAGCCTACAAATAGCCCAGGGACAGATCCCTATCCCCCTGTCTGGGTTCCCAACAAATAGTTGGAGCCAAAGAACTGTCTTCTGCAACCACAGGGCCTAGTCCAGTGTCAGGGTGTTGCACAGCCAACAGTCCACAGTTAATGGACTTCCACTAATGTGGCCAGTCATCACTGCAGGTCCTCCTTCATGATCTCCATGTCCCTTGCCTGCACCATCTCTCCTCTCTCATGAATTGGATTCCCGGAGCTCAGTCTGGTGCCTGGACAGGGATCTATAATGCCCTCCATCTGTCACTGGCCAAAGGATCTATGATGACAGGTTATTTGCTAAAATGGTCACCAAAGTAGACCGGTCTAAGTACCCTTTGTACCACTGTCAGCAGATTAAGGTAGGGCCATCTTTGTAGATTCCTGAAAGCCTCCCCAGCACCCTGCCTCTTCCTATACCCATGATGTCCTCATCTATCATCGCATCTTCCTCTCTGACCTCCCACTCTGTTTCTGTTCCAGCTGGATCCTCCCATTTCCCTATGTTCTCATTTCTTACTCCTCAACCTCTGCACTACACCCTTCCCTGTCCTCTCATGTAGATCTCATCAACATTTCCTTCACAGGATCATGGAAATGTTCCTCCTAATGTCTTTTCCTGTTAGCTAGCCTCTCTGGAGTTGTGGATTGGAGTCTGGCCATCCCTTTCCTCACAATTAGCATCCACTTAGGAGTGAGCACATCCTATGTTTGTCCTTCTGAGTCTGGGTTACCTCACACAACATGATGTTTTCTAGATCCATCTATTTGCCTGCAAATTTCATGATATCATTTTTTTTTAACACTGAGTCTTACTCCATTGTTTATATGTGTCATAGTTTCTTTATCCATTCTTCAGCTGAGAGACATCTAGGTTGTTTCCAAGTTCTTCATATTATGAATCATGCAAATATGAACATAACTGAGCCTGGGTCCTTGTGGTATGATTGAACATTCCTTGGGGATATGCCCAAGACTGGTATTGCTGGTTGATTGATTCCCATTTTTTTAGAAAATCACCATATTGATTTCCAACTTGGTTGTACAAGTTTGTGTTCCCACCAAGAGTGGGAACAATAGAGTAATACTACTAGAGAGGGAAAGTAAGAGAGAGGACACAAATCTCTCACTAACATTCTCAATTTAAGTGTTGGATGAAATTTTTTCTTGGTTAACTTAATAATATTCACTTTTTTTCACATATGTATTAACTATGTAATCTTATTTGATTTCTGTAACAGTGATCATATTTTAATCAAATATCTCTTTGTTGTCTTCTAAATAATATATTCACAGAACTGTTGGATATTATTATATTTTCAACTGTACATGTTCCTTTGTATTATATTATCAATTTTACACTTTGATGCCACAGGTAAATTAAAATCATAATTCTTTCAATACTCTCAGATTGTACCCAGGTAATATTCATATGGAGACAAGATAACACTAAAAGAGATGAATTCTCTAATTAGAATCCAACTGAACATAAACATTACAGAATAATTAAAAATTAATTATACAAATAAACTCTTTTTTAAAATAGTTATTCCTTTCAATTTTAAAGACACATGTTCCTAACAGAAAATAACGTGTTAAAGTATTTTATTTAAGGTGTACATTTAATACCTATAGTATGCCTGGGAGTTCCCAGATACTCTCTCTCCTCAATAACACTTGAGTGTAAGTAGTACCATTATTCAGGATACACAAGAGAAGACTATTTGGCACAGAGAGCAGTAATATGCTGAGAACTGTACCATAGTATGTGATAGGAATACTTTGAATACCTAATACCACAGCCATGCTCTTGACAAGAGCTTCTGATTATATGATATTGCTTTTACAGAAAGTGGGTTGAGAGTGAGGCAAGCCTTCCTTCAAACTCCATGTCTACTAATTGCCAACTACTAACTGAGATGTCCAATTGCATCTGATTCTAGGTCATGATCTGTTATGCAGAGAAAGTAATATCATATCAACCCCCGGCACCAAACATCACAGTCACACATCAGCTTTTTTCATGAGGCATCCATCCTATTGACTGCCATGATTGTCTCAGGCTTTTCAGCCCAAATCTATACCTCCTATGGGAACTTCTTGTAGAGAAAACACTGGATGTACACTTGTGGCTGGAGAGATACCAACAGGAACCTCACTGTGTGGTAAAAGGCATTAGAAAATAGGCTAGATTTCACATGACTTGGTGCCTAACCCCAGCCACTGAATGAATGTGGCTTTAGAAAAACATTCCAAAGGAAGCATGATTCTAGATATTACCCAGTAAACTCAAGTAAAACAAAATTTGCAAAGAAAGGAAAGGAGGGAGCGAGGGACAGAGGGTAACACGGAGGGACAGATAACCTCTTTCATGATCCTGACATTATAGGTAAATCTTTCGCTCATAGAGTAATATATGATGAAACCCAAGCCTGGAAATTGAAATATAAATTCATCAATTAGAGATTTCTAGTGATAAACTAAGTTTATAATATGAAACGTATTCTTCATAAAAACTTAAGTGAGTTTTAAATATACATATTTTTGTAGATATTTATTAGTATAATTCCTGCCTTAATATTCTCAGTTTCTAAAAGATTCCTATTGAAAAACAAATTAATTTAATGTTTGACTAAAGCACATGCCTTGTAAAGCATCTAAATAGTCCATGCAATACAAAAATCTTCCACAGTTAAGAGAAGACTTTACAGCTTTCAGATAATTCTTTAGGAGAGAGCCCTGGGTCTCATGAAATGTCCTTGCTGGCATGTACAGAAGTCATGGAGTAGGAAAGGCTGACCTCAAACACACAGAGGAGAAATTTCATCTTTCACTAAGTCAAGCCCTGGAATTAAAAGCACGTTTCCATTCTGCATGGTCTCCAAAACTTCTTTGAAAATAATATTACAAATCTACCAAAATATCAATTTTAGGAGATAGAATTGGAATTTCCAAATTTTCTTTATTTTTTGTTTTTTATTTTATAATTAAATTTAATTTTATATATCAGCCACCCATTGCCTTCTTCTCCTCCCTCCACCCTCCCCGAATTCCCCCCATCTCCATCTCCTCCAGGGCAAATACTCCCCTCATAATTGAGTTGAACCTGGTAGATTCAGTCCAGGCAAGTACAGTCCACTCCTCCCAGGCTGAGCCATGTGTTGCTGTATAAGCCCCAGGTTACAAACAGCCAACTCATGCACTGAGTACAGTTCCCAGTCCCACTGCCTGGATGCCTCCCAAACAGATCAAGCTAATCAACTCTCTCACTGATCCAGAGGACCTGATCCAGTTGGGAACTCCACAGCTATTGGACAATAGTTCATGTGTTTCCATTCATTTGGCTGTTTGTACTTGTGCTTTCTCCAACCTTGGTCTCAACAATTCTCGCTCAAACAAACCCTCCTCTTTCTCGCCAACTGGACTCCTGGAGCTCCAACTGGGGCCTGACTGTGCATCTCTGCATAAGGTTTCCTCAGTAATTGAATGGGGTATCTAGCATGACAATGAGGGTGTTTTGATGTGTCCTTGGAGTCTGTTTGCCAGTATTTTATTGAGTATTTTTGCATCAATGTTCTATAGGGACATCGGACTGCAGTTCTTTATTTGTTGTATCCTTGTTTGGTTTAGGAATCAGGGTAATAGTAGGCTCATAGGAGGACCTTGGTAATGTTCCTTCTGTTTCTATTGTGTGGACCACTTTAAAGAGTATTGGTTTTAACTCTTCTTTGAAGATCTGGTTGAATTCTATGCTGAAACCATCTGGTACTGAGCTTGTGTTGCTTGGAGATTTTAATGAATGTTTCTATTTCCTTAGGGGTTATTGGACTATTTAAATAGGTTATCTAGTTTTGATTTTATTTAGTTATGTGGTATCTATCCAGAAAATTATCCATTTCTTTTGGAAATTCCAGTTTTGTCGAGTAGAGGTTTTTGAAGTATGACCTGATGAATCTCTGGATTTCCATAATATCTGTTGTTATGTCCCACTTTTCTTTTCTGATTTTGTTTTTTGGATGCTCTCTCTCTGTCTTTTGGATAGTTTGTATAAGGGCTTTTCTATCTTGTTGATTTCCTCATAGAACCAACTCTTTCTTTCATTGATTTTTTTGTATTGTTCTCTTTGTTTCTATATTATTGATTTCAGTTCTCAATTTGTTAAATTCCTGGTGTCTTTTCTGCCTGGGAGACTATGTTTCTTCTTTTCTACAGCTTTCAGGTGTGCTGTTAATTCACTAGTGTGAGATTTCCCTCAACTTCTTTATGTGGACCTTTAGTGGTATGAATTTCCCTCTTAGCACTGCTTTGATAGTGTCCCATAGGTTTGGGTAAGTGGTGTCTTCTTTTTCCTTGATAACTTGGAAGTCTTTAATTTCTTTCTTTATTTACTTCTTAACCCATTGGTGATTAAGTTGAATATTATTCAATTTCCAAGAGATTATAGGTGTTCTGTAGCTTTTATTGATGTTTAAATCTAACTTTAAAGCATGGTTGTCTCATAGAATGCAGGAGGTTATTCCAATGCTTTGTGTATATAGAGATTTGCTTTGTGGCCAAGTATGTGGTCAATTTTAGAGAAGGTTCCATGGGATGCAGAGAAGAAGGTATATTCTTTTTTTGTTAGGATGGAATGTTATATAGATATCGATTAAGTCCATTTGAGTCATAACAACAGTTAAGCCCCTATTTCTCTTTTAAGTTTTGATTTGAGATCTGTCCAGTGTTGAAAGTGGGGTGGTGAAGGTTCCCACTATTAATGTGTGAGGGTTTATATGTCATTGAAGCATTAGTAATGTTTCTTTTACTTATGTGGTTGCCCTTGTGTTTGGTGCATAAATGTTCACAATTGAAACTTGATCTTGGTGGATGTTTCCTGTGATGAGTACATAATGCCCTTCTTGATCTCTTTTCATTGATTTTAGTTTGAAGCCTATTTTGCTGGATATCAGGATGGCTACACCCACTTGTTTCTTAAGACCATTTGATTGGAAAGTTTTTTCCAAGCCTTTTATTCTTAGGTTGTTTCTATCTTTGAATTTGGGGTGTGTTTCTTGTATGTAGCCAAAAGATGGTTCCTGCTTTCATTTCCATTCTGTAAGCCTGTGTCTTTTTGTAGGTGAACTATGTCCATTGATATTAAGGGATATTAATGACCAGTAACTGTTCATTCCTGTCATTTTAGTGGTAGTGTGTCTGTTCTTATCTTCTTTGGGGTTTACTGCTGTGACCTTATCTATTTCCTGTGTTATCAAGGGTGTATCTGACTACCTTAGGTTGGAATTTTCCTCTAGTGCTTTCTGAAGGGCTGGGTTTGTAGATAAGTATTGTTTAACTCTGGCTTTGTCTTGGAATGTCTTGTTCACTCTGTCTATGATGATCGAAAGTATTGCTGGGTATATTAGTCTAGGCTGGCATCCAAATTCTTTTAATGTCTGCATTATGTCTGTCCATTTCCTTCTGGCTTTCAAAATGTCCACTGAGAAATCCCATGTTATTCTGAGGAGTTTGCCTTTAAAAGTCACTTGTTCTTTTTCCTTTGCTGCTCTTCATATTCTTTCTATATTCTGTACCTATAGAAATCAATTTAATATTTGACTAAGCCATATGTCTTGTAAAGCATCTAAACAGTCGATGAAATACACACATCTTCCACAGTTAAGAGAAGACTTTAAAACTCTCAAATAATTCTTTAAGGAGAGAGCCCTGGGTCTCATGAAATATCTTTGCTGGCAGGGATGGAATGCACTAAGTAGGACAGGCTGGTCTCAGACTCACAGAGACCAAACTTCATCTTCCACTAAGGGAAGCCCTGGGATTAAAAGCTTGTATCCATTCTGCATGGTCTCACCAAGTTCTTTGAAATGAATATTACTAATCTACAAAACACCAATTTAAAGATAGAACTGGCATTTCTGAATTTTACTTTCATCTTTTTCAAATTAAGAAACAAAGACAGAAACAGAATGAAATCTTTCTTCAAAATTAGTTGCCATGAACTATTATTTTTTGTTAAAATACTATCTTCAAAATTCCTTGCTGGGTAATACATAATTTTGAAACTGTAGTTACAGGGAGAGTCAAGCTAACTGGATGTGGTCGATGTCTAATGCATCATGAGATTTATGATTTTGTGTTGACAAAAATGAAACATGAACACACAAACACAATGCACAATGATTCACTTTTCTATATATTCCTTCCTCACATGTAAAATTTCCTCTATTATGAGAAAAGTATAAATATCAAAATTCATTTTCATTGTGAATCCCTTTTTTTACTATTCTGTTAGTGTTTTCATTAAAAAGACCTGAGAGGCATGCTTAATTTTAATGTGGTTTTTTTTCTGACCAGCTAACCATATAAACAATAGATAAACTGGAGTAAAGACTCTACAAAACAGATTTCGCACAAGAAGTTTATCTTAGAATTGTTCTGTAGACTTGAGTGTGAGGTTGAAAATTAGAGTCACACTTAATGTTGAACACAGAAAACAAACAGTGATGTGAATTCAATATGTTATCTTTTCATTTTCCTTGTATTTGTCTTTTCATTTTACTTATATTTGTTTTTACAAATGGATACGTTATGCAATGAATTCTGATCATGGTTTCTTTCCAGGGCCTCCTAAAATATCTTACATATCTCACTACTCCTCCAACACCAAGTCTTCTCCCTCTTTAGAGTATGCTAGAAAAATAATGATAAAAAGAAAAGAAACAAAAAGCAAAGAAATACACACACAAGCAAAACACCATTTCAGAAATCATATTACACAAAGACAAGTAGTACACATACAAATGCACACACACATACACACATAAGCACACATTCAAAGAATGAAATGTGAGACAAAATATTTACAAAATGTCATTTATAATCTTTTCTCTTGTCTGTCTACAGTGGGGCATTGGACATACCCTTAAATGAACTTTTTATTCCAAGAGAGATTAAATTGAAATAACTCATTTTTCCATTTCAAGCTATTAGTGAATGGAGATAGCTTCTTTGTTAGGAGTGGTTGCTCCTGTCCATTTCTCCTCTCAGTGTTGTGAACCACTCAGAGATGAAACTGTGCAGGCTATATAAGTACTGCAACAGTTTCTGTGATTAACATTTGTGACTCAGTATTGATACCTGCTTGTAGTAAAAGTCATGGGAGTATATGGCAGGTGACAGTGTTCAGAAGGTCCATCTATCTTAAACAAGGGTCCAGGTGGAGGATTTACCATCATTAAAGGTGGGTTGGAGTTATAGCTTTTTGAATCAATTGGCTGTTTCTTGTTGTAAACTTCTCATGCAATAACAGCTATGATATCTTTGCATTACCATATATTTTCATAAATGTATATGTGCAATCTTATGATTACATCTCATGTTATGGGCACATATATCTGTGAGTGTTCAGAAAGATGATTTGTCATTTAGCTCTATAATTTTGATATATAGAAAATATACTAGGATATGTTTCATAGTCCAATCCATTGTCCCATAATACTATAGACACTTAAATCCTGCTTTGTTCATTTTGCTCAGCCTAACAGAGAAAATAATTATCTCCACTCGGTCTAACACACACTACACACATTTTGCCCATTTTTATCTCTGAGAAAGTTAAAGCTAGACTAAATACATATATATATATATATATATATAAATATATATATATATATATATATGACATTTGTAAAAAAATTCAGAGTTGCAGGTGCCTACCAAGGCTAATGACACAAAGCACTTCTAGTAAAGCCTGCAATTCTTTTATTTCCAAGTCTGCTCATAAAACGCTGTCTCAGAGTTTGTGACACTGGCCATTGTGCCTCCTCTCTCTGGTCCAGAAACTTTGGAAACTTGTGTTACTAGGATAATGGTGTTGCTCCTGATAATCTATTCTAGAAATGTTCTATGACCTTGGGGATTTTGAACCTTTAATCAGGAATATAAGGATTCAACTGTGAGAAATCTGAGGAGTCATGGAAGAAAGGAGCTAAAAATGAGAACTGACTTAGAACAATAAAATTAATGAATTGAAAGAGAAAGGTTTAGGTAGGATCATTGGATATCCTTAAGATGAAACTTCCAACCATTTTCATGTGTCTTTTTGAGATTTTGGGAGTAAGTTAATGGGAAGGGATGCCATTGTTTTTGATAACTCAATAGCAGGATGCCTTTTGAGGAAAAAAAATATCTAAAGCTTGGCTTTCTAAAAGCTAAATGGTATTTCTTCATAATTTTGGTCTTGGGACTACAAAAATTTCTCAGTAGCTACTTTTTACCCCACCTCTTCGAACCCCCTTAATACTCAGTGAAATTTCACACAGAACTCCAAATCAAATCATGGCATCTAAGAAAGGAGAGTGTAAATGTGACTATTATTAGGTATCATGGAAATTCCAGTTGATGGCTCACATAAATTTGAAAATATATTAAGAAACTAAGAAACAAACAAATACATGGTAGTCCTAATAGGCAGAATAATAGAGTGTCTCTCCTGAATACTCATCTGGAACATCAAACTGTGTGATTAATAAATGGCAACTTTTAATCTTCATCAAGGAAAACACCAATAAAAAAAGAAACAATCACATCTTTTCATCTGAAAAGAGTAAATTACACCTTTTAAATTTTGTTAAATCCTGAAAAGGTAAATTTAAAGTCAGCATGAAACTATGAATATAATGTCAAGGATGCTCTACATGGGCATTCAAACATTACAACATGAGTAACTCATGCTTTTTATTCATTTCAGGCTTAATTAGAAACCTCTAAGCTATTTAAAAACTTCACATGTGCCCAGTTAATAGAAGGTTTTGGAAAAGCAGAATCCCTTATATTTTTGCTTTTGATTCTCTATATATTCTCTATATGTCTTCCTTCTCTAGGTTACCATTTCTTTTTCCTTTTTCTACACACTTCAGTGACTCTCCATTCTTTAACTATTTATTCAAGGAAGGTTCAGTTTCATG
Organism: Peromyscus aztecus; assembly: GCA_902168405.1. Classification (NCBI taxonomy): domain Eukaryota; kingdom Metazoa; phylum Chordata; class Mammalia; order Rodentia; family Cricetidae; genus Peromyscus; species Peromyscus aztecus. Next base: position 12,862 of record CABHPQ010044530.1, read on the forward strand.
AAAGTGTAAGCTCAAAGGACCTGAATAACAGCTACTTCTGTGCTTCAGACAAATAAGCTAATT
>CABHPQ010044549.1:0-25811 GCA_902168405.1 Peromyscus aztecus
GCTATAAAGATGATTCTGAGGTAAGCCAAGCTGTCTGGAAGAAGTGGGAACTAGCTGAGATACCTGGGAGAAATTTAAAACAACAGAGTCACCTGGTGAGCTGCCTGCATTCTGTGTGGAGTATTCCAGGTTCCCAGGTTTTGTGAGCTGTCACTTACCCTGGCATGGACTTTGATGGTACAGTTGTCTTTGAGTCCATTCTGCTTCAGCAAGCAACTCCTAACCCGTGTTCCTATAATCACCCTCAATAAACTATTAGTTCAGCAAATTGGAAGACACACCATGACCATAGCAACTCTGATAAAGGAAAATACTCTATTGGCATGGCTTGTTTATAGCTTCAGAGGTTCATTCCATATCATCATGGTGGGGAACATGGCTACATGCAGGCACACATGGTGCTAAAGCTGAGAGCGTTAGATCTTGCAGGCAGCAGGAAGGTACTGGGGTTGGTCCTGAGCACAGGTAACCTCAAAGTTAGTCCCCACAGTGATACACTTCCTCCAACAAGGCTATTCCCACTCCCACAAAGCTACACCTCCTAGTAGTTCAACTCTCTATGAGATTATAGGGCCCAATTACATTCAATCTACCATGTTCCACTTTCTGAACCCCATAACTCATAATTCAAAATGCATTTATTCCAATTTCAAAAGTTTCCATGGTCTATCACAGTACCAACAGTGTTTTAAACTCCAGAGTTCAAAATCTCTTCTGGGATTCAAGCAATCTCTTAGCTGTAATCCCCTACAAAATTAAAATCAGAAAACAGATCACATACTTTCAACATAATAGCTCAGGATATACATTATTATTCCAAAATGTAGGGAAGGAAGCATAGTGAGGAAATACTGGACCAAAGCAAGATCAAAACTCAGCTGGGTAAACTACAATCTCGGCATCTCCACATCTATGACAAAACACTCTTCAGGTCTCCACCTCTGTTCAGCACTGTTAACTACAACCCACTTCTTTCTCTTTGGCTATTTCCATTCCCTGTTAGCAGTCTCTTCTTGGCAGATATTCTATGTCTCTGGCACCTCCAACATCTTGGAGTCTCCAAGGCAACCAAGGCTTCAACTTCACAGCTTTAAACAATGGCTTTTTTAGGCCTCCATTTGGGACACTGCAGACACATTCCTGGACCCAGTGGCTTTCCTTAGGCACAGAGGCATATTCAATAACCTGTTTCTCTATACTTAACCCTGAAGCCTGAACCACATAGCCAAAATTCTGCTGCTTGCTGGGGCTGGAACATGGCCTGCTTGCTCAAGTACATCTTCACTGAAAGGACTGAGCAGATGCCATAACAGTGTGACTAGTCTTCTCTCAGAGTTCAGGCCTCAGTCCCAGAGTTATGAAACTGATCAGGCAGTTTCTAAGGGCCACAAACAAAGGGCATTTAAGCACTGGTGCCTCTGACAACAGAGATAAGGGAGATAGGACACACCAAGCCTGGGCCACTGACTCAGCCCCCACAGTCAGTATGTGCAAAGACAGCCAGCCTCCACAGTGACTCAATTACAGAGCCTGGGACTTGTCCAGGCCTGTTCAAAAATGGAAAACTGTACACTGACCAGCATCTGAATAGCCATGGCCAATTAGAACATATTGGTATGATTGCCACTTGCTTTAGCCAATCATATCTAAAATGACCTAATTGCCTTAGGACCTCCCCTTGACTATGCTTAAAAGGAGCTCACCGATCTCTCTCAGGGTCTTCACCATTTTTGCTTTTGTGTGGGTTGGCAGGCTCCAGCATGCTGGAATAATAAATGATCTTGCTGATAGCATACATGGATGATGGGCTTTTATGGGACTTCTCCAGGACTCTAACACCTTCCCATTGCTGGGATCAACAGTGTTCATCACCACACCTGGCTCTAAGCTTCTCTTTAATTTCTTTACACATGTTGGAAACTTATCTGGGTGGGATCTTGCCCTGAGGTCACCATTCCCTTTATTCAAATTTTAGTCTGTTTATCTCCTTGAACACAGTACTTAGCTCCATTTCACCTCAGAATTTATTTATCTCGAACAGGTTTGAGAATTCTTGAGAGGAGCTAGGAAAATTTAATTGGCTATATCTGCTTAGTCAGTGAAAAACTGTTATCTGAAAGCAGGATCTGGTTATGTAGGGGAGAATACAGTTTGGCATACCTTATATCACAATAGTGTTTCCTAGGGTTCTAGGTGTTTCCTGTATTTGCATGTGCATATATTTTCTTGGATTTGGGAGAGTTTGGGGCAATGATTCCATTTACTTTCTGTCTCCTCAGTTTCTGTCTCCTTTCTCTACCACATGGATTCTTAAATGGTCTTGTGATCATGTGCTGGAGTTCTTGAAAGATGTAGTGATGATGGTATATTATTTCTTTCTTTTTTTTTTTGGTTTTTTGAGACAGGGTTTCTCTGTGTAGCTTTGCACCTTTCCTGGAACTCACTTGGTAGACCAGGCTGGCCTCGAACTCACAGAGATCCGCCTGGCTCTGCCTCCTGAGTGCTGGGATTAAAGGCGTGCGCCACCACCACCTGGCAGGTATATTATTTCTTTATTGGTATCTTTAGCCCATCTTCATTCCCTGACAGATCTTTTCTTTCTGGTAATTTAGCTTATTGATGATGCTTCCTGTATGTTGATTTCTTGACTTTTCCTGTTCTATGATTACAATCCATTTTTCTCTTTTGTTTTCTTTTCCTCCAGGAGCTCAATTTCTCTTGGATGATATAATATTTTCTTTTGTTTGCTTGTTTGTTTTTGACTTATTTACTATACTGATCTGTTTTGTTGAATCCTCTTACCGTCATGGATATTTGTAGAAACCAGCTTGAATTCTTGGGCTTTTTTATTATGATTAAGTTGACTAATGAATTCTAACAGACTTGCAGAGGAGTCATCTTGTTTGTCTATTCACATGTGATTTTCTGAGTTAGAAGATTGATACATCTGTCTACATGTGTATATCTTTGAATTTTCCTTCTTTTGCCCACTGGGCTAGAGGCTGTTTTGTAAAGCTTTTCTTGGAGTCACTGTACATAGAACAGTGCAGGAGGCAAAGAGGAAGCTATAATAAAGCAAATGAAAACAGACTAGATATTTAATCATGCCATGCAAATAAACATGAAATATAACTCCAGTGACTCTATCAAAGAAAGGACCTTGTGTGCTAGAATTTCAAGCAAGGAATTTCAAAAATATTATAGCAAATGTAGTAGTAATGAAGCAATAAAGGAAGCTCAGTGGAGTAAGTGGCAGAGAAGGCAAGAGAGGAACTAGACTGAAAACAAAACAAAAAACCAGTAATGGGACTTGGCACACATCTTTAATCCTAACACTGGAAGGCAGAGGTAGGCAGATCTCTGAGGTCAAGACTGGTCTTCATAGAGTTCCAGGACTGTCAGTACAGCATAGTGAAACCCTTGTCTCAACATCAAAGCAACAAAAATACAAAAAGCATTGGTTGTCAAGATGGCTCAGCAGTTAAGTGCATGAGAGCATACTGTTCTTGCAGAGAACACAAGTTTGATGCCTAGTTTCCTTTGTCATGTCACTTCCCTACAAGTGTATGCTTTTGTTAAGGTGTTGTAAAATCCATATCTAATCATCATTTGAGTTAGCTCTTAACTAGTTTGGATTGTATATGGTCATGAACTAGTCTTTTCAAGCAAAATACAACACAGAGGCTAAAAATGGGACAAATAGTAGTGGGGGGAAATCATAGTAAATAGACAAAAGACTGGAGAGCTGGCTCAGTTCATCAAGTGCTTGCCACAGCAGTGTGAAGACAAGTTCACATCCCCAGCACACACATAAATGCCAGTCTCCTAATTCCAGCATCTGGAGGTTGGATATAGGGGATCTTTGGTCTAGCTGGGTAGCTAGAAGGTTAAGTCTGCCAGGTTCATAAGGAACACACTGCCCCATGTTAGTGAATCATGAATGAGGAAGAAACTCAGTGGCAACCTTATTTGCAGCAATTTGCTCAAAATTCCTCTGTGTTGGATGAGGCCTGCCCTGCTTTTCTTGTTTTGGTTTACTTGCAAACTTTTGTGCTAATTGCATAGCCACATTCCTGTCAACATGTTCCTTTCTGTAGCCATGCCAGGATGGGAAGTGCAGTACTTCTGACAGGTTAGATAAGTGGTTCTCAACCTTCCTAGTGCTGAGACCGTTTAATACATTTCCTCATGTTACAGGGAACCCCAACCATAAATCATAAAATGATTTTCTTTGCTACTTCATAGCTAAAATTTAACTTCTGTTATGAGTCATAATGTAAATATTTGTGTTTTCTTATGGATAGTCTCAGGGAACCCATCTGAAAGGGTTGTTTGACCCCAGTGAAAGGGTTCATGACACATAGGTTCTGAACCCTTGGTTTAGATCCTCCCCTTTTCACCATGAACATGTTTGGTGGGTGAATTTCCAAGTAACTATAGTTCTCAGGTGACCCGTCCAGCAGGTCCAGTTATTCGTGGGTCTCAAGCCAGGAAACATCTTAAAGAACCACGGGGAGAGAGGAGAAGGGAGCCAGGCGCATATAATAATTGACAAGAGTCAGTCTGAGTCGAGTCAAGGCTCCGTTTATTAAAATGAGTGCTGAAGCTTTTATAGACAGGGTTTTCAGACGGAGGAAGGGAGGCAGGGAAAGCAAGGAGAGTGGAAAGTTTTCAGAAGTCAGAGTGGTCAGGCGAGGTCTCTTTGGCCCTGGGCTCCTGCAGCTGGCTGATTAGCATCTGTTTGCAAGAAGAATGGGAATTCCTGAGGGAAGGTGAGGTCGCTTTGGTCCCAGGCCCCTATTGTTACTGAATGAGGCCTTATCTAATCGTACATAATTATGGTTAGGCCAAGGTCGTCTTGTTTTGCAAGACTCCAAGCAGGAAATTCCAAACATACCTGGGTCAAACAGTCCTAGGTCAGTCTCCAACACTCAGAGTATCTAGAAAGCAGACTGTTCAAAAGGAAACAGCTTGTAGACAAAAGACATAGGGGCTGATTCTGTATTTGCTGTCATTTTTTTTCTGTTCTAGGGCTTAAGTGAATTGACTCACCAGGGTAACTTTATTCTTTTATTAGATTTCAGGCTGTGGCTCTCCAGTGTTATTACCCCTGCCTTTCTTCCCTAATACAGCAGGCACTTCCAGTCCAAGGAGGGCTGTGAGTTATCTTTAGTTCAAATCACAGTGATTGGGGATTCCTATTCATAATGTCAGTGGAGCCTGTAAGCCTTTAGGTTTGAGGATAGGAAAAGACAGAGTCATTTTTTCTCCCATATAAAAGGTTTGATTGCATGACCTCATCTACAAAGGCATGAAGGTGTAAGTTAGGAAATGCACACAGTGCCCTTTCTCTGGCACTCAGTTAATCAGTCATTGTTCTAGTTTCTTTTCTTTCTGAGTGATAATACTACAAAGTTTCCTTCAGAAGGAAAGGTTTATTTGGTTTGACCTCTGTATCAGCTTATCACATCAGGCATGAACTGAAGCAGAATCCCTGAGAAATGCTGCTTATTGCTTTGCTCTCTGACTCAGCTGGATTTAATTTTTATTGTGTAGAGGACACATTCTGTGTTTTACTTGCATTTTAAGAGTATAATAATGCCTCCACATGGCACACCCATGCACTTATTTCCTGCTTGTTGATGTCACTTAAAACTTAAAAGCATGAGAAGGATAGTGGTGGCACATGCCTTGAATCCCAGTACTTGGGGGGCAGAGCCAGATGGATCTCTGTGAGTTCAAAACCAGTCTGGTCTTAGAGTGAGATCCAGGACAGGCACCAAAAACTACACAGGAAAACACTGTCTTGAACCCCCCCAAAGGAAAAAAACTCAAAAGCATGGGTCATTAAACAGTGACTAATCCTGTACTCATGGTTGTCAAATATTTCTGTTCTGCAGTTTCTGTATTGACTCACCACTGAACTGTAGTGTTTTACCAGATTTCAGGCTGTGGCTCTCCATGGTTACCACCCCTGCCTTCCTTCCCTAATGAGCAAGCATTTGTAATGTCTATTACTTGTAAGCAACAGGAACAGGTTTTAAAAGAAATTCATCAGCCATCACACATCTTTTATCATAAGTTTATCTTATATTATAAATACACCCTGAAGCTATTTTGATATTACTAATAGTCAGCACCCACATTACTCTAATAGTTAACACAATTAGTTATAATGTTAATTTTACCTGCTACTTTAAAAATAATTCCAACTGCGGCTTTCTAAGTATGATGTATAAAGCATACCATTTCTGTTCTTCCTTTTGAGACTATGGTTTTCAGAAAGACAAATGTTTCTATTGACATCTGACATACATTTGCCATGCTTTTGTCTTGAAAATCTGAATTTAATTTTTAATAGTATGCATTCATATTTATGTGAGAGTGCCTTAAGAAAAATTGTGCTGTGCTTCTGTTATCTGAAAAAAATTGGTTGTACATACATTAAATTTATTCTTAGAACAGTGCAGGTCATCTTTACCAGCTGAAGTTCTTTTACTGATGTGTGGATAGTTTGCATTGTGATATTTAATGAAGCCTTAACATGTGTAGAATATTGTTGATGTTAGTACATGTTTGAGACCCACTGAAATTAGTTGTCATATATCTGTCCCTCTGATCACTGTGGAAGTTTCATGTTTTCTTGCATCATGATTAGACATCTATCAGCTAGATTTCTTCTAAATACCCTACCCAAATTTCTAGGAATAGTGTCATACATGGAGGGCTAGACCCACCCTATCAATCATCAAGACAATGCAGAGATGACCAAAAGCAGTTATTTCATTGAGGTTCCTCATGCTCAGTTAACTGGAGTTGTGTCATCAACAATTAAAATATATAATCATGGTCTCATCTTGTTATATTTTTGCAAAGGATCAGCTTCAGTGTCTGTGGAGATTTCAGAAGCTTTTATTTCTCTTGATTTCTGCAGCACTTCCAAAATCAACCCTTTGCCCAACAGCTTGATAATATGGCACATTCTGTCATAGAGAAAGAATCAGGCAGCCAAGTTTCAGGAACAATTCAATATTTTAAGTATGTTTACAGTTTTTTGTTAGACCTACCATTCATAGCTTTCTTGGCTGCTTGTAGTTGGTGGGCCATGGGTTGAACATCTTTTTCTGGTGCTCTGTATTTGGATATGTTGTTTAATTTTCAGATGAAGATCACTATATATGTATTGTGGCTTTATTATTGTGTGCTGTTGTCCTTTGCTTTTCCATACTACCCATCCGATAGCCTGTTTCAGATTACTAAGGATGTCTTTAACTTACTGTTCTATTTTTTTAGTACAGGTTTTTTACAACTAGAAATTTCTCTGTGAGCACTACTGTGTTACATCTTACATATTTTGGTAGGCTGTAGAATGTGCATGTGTGTGTTTCTTTCAGTATTTTTAACACCTTTCATTTTCATTAATTATGTGTATAAATGAATGTATGTATGTTTGTTAGTATGTTTGTGTATCCCACGAAACACCAAACTATACAACCATAATGTGTATGCAGAGGATGTAGGTCAGATCCTTATAGGCTCCCTGATTATTGGTTGAGACTCTGGGAGTCCCTATCAACCCTGATTATTTGATTTTGTGAGGTGTTTTTTTTGTGATATACATTGTGATGATATATTTTGTATCCTAATACATTTGCCAGATGATCAGAAAACAGAATAAGCCACTAAATTAAATATAGCAGCCAGCCAGTGATGGCACACAACTTTAATCCTAGCACTCGGGAGGCAGAGATCCCTCTGGATCTCTCTGAGTTCATAACCACCTGGACTACATGAGGTTGACTCAGTCTAGGAGATAAACAGAGCCTGGCAGTGGTGGCATGTTAACCTTTAATCCCAATACTTGTGATTCACATGCCTTTAATACCAGCACTAGGAAAATTGAAAGAGGATATGATGTGGGTGGGCAGAAAAAGGTGTATTAGGTATGAGGAGACAGGAACTAAAGTCTTGTGGCTGAGGAAAGCTTTTCAGACTCAGGAGTCCTAGAGGTGAGAAGTGACTGGTTCCTTTGTCTCTCTGATCTTTTAGCATTTACCACAATATCTGGCTCCAGGTTTTTTTTATTATAAGACCTTTAGAAATTTTAAAAACAATCCTTGACCCATCTGGCTTCTGTAATCCTTCCTCCCCCTCTTCTGTGGAATTCTCTGAGCTCCATCTAATGTTTGCCTGTGGGTCTCTGCATCTGTTTCCATCACTTGATGGATTATAGTGGTATTCTATTTGTACTGAAATGTGATTTTATTTGTATGTTAATAAATAAAGTTGTCCAGAGGTCAGAGTTATTTAGCAAATCATAGGGAAAGCCAGGGCGGTGGTGGTGCACGCCTTTAATCCCAGTACTCAGCAAGCAGAACTAGGTAGATCTCTGTGCGTTGGAGACACACGCCCTTAATCTCAATACCAACCATAGAGGACCTGGAGGTCTGTACAGAGAGGCAGTGATGAGACAGCCACGTAGTTGGGTTTATGACCAATGAGAAGGAAGAACCAGAACTCTATTTAAGGACAAACGCACAGGAAGTAGCTCCTTTTTCAGAGAGGTTTCTTGGCGGAAGAAGCTAGCCAGCAGCACGCGGGTAAGCTCCTAACTCTGACCTCTTGGGTTTTTATCTTTACCTTGGCTCTGTGTTTCTTATTTAATAAGACGGTTAGTTACATCTACAATGGATGAAGCCTCTCTGATGATAATTATTCTAAGCTCTGGTCCACAAGTAAAGCAGACTATTACTAGGTATTTTTTTTTGAGTTTTTGGTACCTGGTTACCATATTCTTTTTATTACTATATCTCTGCAATATATCTTTAGGTATGGAATGGTAACTCCTCCAGCATTGTTCACTTTGCTTAGGATTGTTTTGACTATCCTGAGACTTTTTGCTTCCAAAGTAATTTGAGGATCTTTAGCTTTTGGGTATTTTGTTTGGTATTGCATAAAATTTGATTTTTATGGTCATTTTCAGAGTATTTATTCTACAAGACCATGACCCTGTATTATCTTTCCTTCTGAGTTTTTCTTAATCTATTAAGAGTTTTCTTTTTAAAATGTTGTGAGGATAATAGAGATAATCATATGGAGCAGATGGCGCTGGGCATTAATATCTGTACAAATATAAAATTTAGCATAAAATGGTTCACAAGAAATGACTTGAAGATAAATTTATAATCATTTAGAACAGTGGTTCTCAATCTGCATGTTGTAACCCCTTTGATGTTTCCCCAGGGGTCACCTAAAAGCATCCCAAAACACTGATATTCACATTACAATTCATAAGAGTAGCAAAATTACAGTTATGGTGTAGGAACAAAACAATTTACTGGTTGTGGGTCACCACAATGTGAGGACTGTATTAAAGGGCTGAAGTATTAGAAAGCTTGAGAATCACTGATTTAGTAGCTATCTTAAGATTTTAATAAGAAATATTGAAGACCATGATTTTGACACGAGCAAACAGAAATAAAAGTGCGGAAATGTTTGAAATTTCTGAATATTCAAACTTGAAGAATTTGGTTTGTGTTTTAGGCTCCTGTCACAAAGCTGAACCTCTTAATAGGTGATTTTATGACAATAAGGTAATTTATGTTAGAGGGTCCCTAGATAGCCTCAAGACAGTTTAAACAGCATAAAGGTCAAGTTACTAGTGTAGGGCAAGGTTGAAATTTTTATACCAACCCAAGAGCCTTCTGGAAATGATGTAATAAAAATGACACTACAGAAAACCTGATGAACAACAAAATTAATTAGACTACAGATTGAACACAGAAAGTAAATAGAGCCAGACAACTCATTGAATATCCTGAGGCAATGGGAAACTCTTTCAGAAAGGTCACTTGTGAAATGACATTGACTAGAGGGATTTTCAGCAGAACCCCTAAAAGATGATGTTACTACTTTTAGAGTCCAGAACTGTAACATTTGTAGATTTAGCCTTTCCACAGATATCATGATATATTAGCAACTAAAATATAGTAACATGTACTTCTCAATTGAGAATGAAAAGGAAGATGGTTTGCTTACCTGATTGCTCTGGTAATGCAAAACAACTTCTTTCAAAGTCCAATTTCTGTCACTTTAAAAAATTATTGTACCTTTTCTTGATAATTTCAGTTTGTTGTGGAGTATTTTTTGTAATTTCACTTAAAACATATTCCCTAACATTCTGTGTAAAAGGCTATGGTGTACCTTAGATACAGCATACATCAGCATACATTCATGCTCTAGAAAAACTACCTTCGGTTTTAGCTTACATTATTGCTGGCTCTGCAGTCCTTGGTTTTAAAAAAATGTCAGACAACATTGTCTGATCTGATCATATGTTCCCTTTCTCAATGCCTCACAGATCATGTGGACCTCCCCACATACCCAATTCTATACCCTTCCTTCCTTCGTTTCTTCCCCATCAATAAAATAAACAAATTGGTAAACAAACAAAACAAAGAATTTAAAAATAGTAAAAACTAATCCCAAATATCAAACACAGTGGCACCCATACACAAACACATCCACACCAAAATCAGAAACCATAACATATAACCTAAGAAGATAAAGAACAGCCTATGAAAAAGAAGCAACATGAGATTAAAAAAATGTATAAAATACCTTTGAGTTCATTTTGTCATGGTCATGTATTGCTGCACATGTATGTGGCCTACCCCTAATTATGGTTAAGATGCTCAGTGAGAATCTATTATCAAGAACTAACTAAACCAGCCCCACAAACCCAGCCCTGCAGAAAGCACTAGAAGGAAAATTCCAACCTAAGGAAGTAAGATACACCATCGAAAACATAGGCAATAAATAACACCACAGCAGTAAACCCCAAAGAAGAGAAGGACACACACACTACTACCAAAAAGTAACAGGAATGAACAATCACTGGTCATTAATATCCCTTAATATCAATGGACTTAATTCACCTATAGAAAGACACAGGCTTACAGAATGGATACAAAAGCAGGACCCATCTTTCTGCTGCATAAAGAAACACATCTCAAATTCCAAGATAGACACTACCTAAGAATAAAAGGCTGGGAAAAGACTTTCCAATCAAATAGTCTTAAGAAGCAAGTGGGTTTAGCCATCCTAATATCCAGCAAAATAGACTTCTAACTACAATCAAACAAAAGAGATCAAGAAGGGCATTACATATTCATCACAGGAAAGATCCACCAAGATGAAGTTTCAGTTCTGATCATTTATGCCCCAATACAAGGGTATATGTAAAAGAAAATTTACTAAAGCTTAAATCACCTATAAAACGCCACACATTAATAGTGGGAGACTTCAACACACCATTTTCACCACTGGACAGATCTCCCAACACCCCTTCATGATAATGGTCTTGGAGAGATCAGGAATACAGGGAACATACCTAAACATAATAAAGGCAATTTATTGTAAGCCAAGAGCCAACATCAAATTAAGCTGATTTTTTGAAGATGTTTAGCAGCTTAGTGGGATTATTATTGTCCATGTGGAATCATTGTTGTGGGGCCCAATCATCTTTCTGGAAACTCCAAATTTGCTGTTAGGCCTGGTCATGATTCCCTGAAGAAAACTGATAAAGACTCCAAGAAAAAACATGTATATGCATCTAAATGAACCCTTTTATATAGAATTAGTGCAGATATGACAATTAGTATCATAACAAAAGTTTAAAATATATATGTATATTAATCTTATACATTTTGATATAAAATTCATACCTTAAGATTAAAAAAATCAAAATAGAACCAAAGAATTGAGATTAGTGGCAATAAAATAGTCACTTAATTTTTTTCATTTCCTACTGTCCCATATCAGAAGATGGCTCTTTCTTCTGACATGATACAGAGATTCTGCATTTTCATTTTAATAACATACTTGGGTTTAGAAAAGGAGAGAGTCATTCTCCAACTTCAAAACCTGCTTTAAATTTTAATTAAACTGGGACTACAATAAAACCATCTGTATTAAGTGTCTGTAGAGAACAGCAGAAACAAACATTTAGGAAGACAAAATTTTATATGTGATATACCAATAGGCCATTTTACTCTTTTTCTTGGGACATTTTCTCTAGATGATTTGTCCTTTTTCTTCAGATGTCTCATTTGTCCAGTGTTCTTCAGATACCTTAGCCTTCATTCTCCTAAAAGACAAAAATAAAAACCCTTCCACAAGCCTAATTTTGGGGAGGTTCCCTTTTGGCAAGTTATATGAAAAGCCTTTGTTAGTGATATAAATTAGTTTAAATTGGATGTGTCATGCTGGTTGATGAACAATCACCTCTTCTAATTAAGAGGTTTCTCTTGTTCAAATCAAAACTTTATCAATTTTGATGGTATCCACAGCTTATCTTCTCTTGTAGAAACAAAAGCAAAACCTTATTCCCAACGTAACACATCCTTTTGTCTATTCTGAATCAACCCATCTTTAGAGAATATGGGCTGATTTAATTCTGTAGTTTTTTCTATTATCCAATGTATCTCTGTAGTTGTTCTTTTCTGATTAGCATTGAGAAAATTCAAAGTTAATAGAACATTTGGGGGAGTTATTACCCCTTTCTGTTTAATTAGCATATCCTTTAGAGTTTTATTTGATCTTTCTGTAACTGCTTGGCCTGTAGGATTATGTGTTATATTTATAATATGCTATATATTGTGATACACACAAAAAAAAACTGTTTCATTATAACAGAGACATATGCTGGAGCATTGTCAGTTTTAATTTGTGCAGGTATACCCATGATGGCCATAACTTCTAGCAAATATGTAATTCCAGAACTGGCATTTTCAGAACTCAAAGCAGTTGCCTATTGAAATCCTGAGTGAGTACCAATAGTGTGTACATATTTCAATTTTCCAAATTATACAAAGTGAAACACATCTGTCTGCCAGATTTCATTCCTCTGAGTACCCTTTGGGTTACATCCTGTTGGTAGCAGTGTCTGACTGTAAAAAGAACAAGTAGGGCATTTCTGTATAATTTCCTTGGCTTGTTGCCAGGTTATGGAAAAATCCTTTTTTAAACCCTTACTATTGACATATTCTGAAGCCCCCAGCATATTTCCTACTAATAGTTTATCAATGTCAACCATTACCTGTGCTAGAGGGCCAGGCAGACCCATTTGGACTCAGATGTAACATATATAAAGAATGCTTTCTATTCCTGATTATATCTTGTAACTGAATAAAAAACAAAATTAATTCTTACTCATCAGGGATAAATTCTGCAATCTCATTATATAAGAACACCCTTTCAGCATACTGAGAGTCAGTAACTAAGTTAGAGATTCAGAAAAATTCATTAATACCAACAGAATAGCATACAATTCTGATTTTTGAACTGAATTATAAGGACTTTGAACCACTTTACTTAAATTTTCTGATATGTAATCTGCTTTTTTTGTTTATTTGCTTCTTTATAAAATGTATGGGCTCCAGATATGGGTGTTTCCTGAACAATTTGAGGCAGAATCCAATCAGCTCCCTTTATAAGTTGAATTCTATCACTTTTGGGATATTTGCTGTTAATCTCTCCGAAAACATTACTGCAAGCTCTTTGTCAAGGTTCACTTTCTGCCCATAATTGGTTAATTTCATCCTTAAAGTTACTACAATTTCTGCTGAATTTATTCCTGTTAATTGACAAAGTCTCAATATTTCTTTTAAAATCAAGTCAGAGATCTTTTCCACGTAAGGTTTTAATTTTTTACTCTGTTTATTTGGTAGAAATATCCAGTCCAAAATAATATCTCCCCTGTGCATTAAAATTCCTGTAGGAGCACTGTAACTGTTCCCTGAGACAGAGCCTGCCAGTACCCAATTGGACTAAAAGAGCCTACCAGCACCTGACTGGACTAAGAGGTAAGTTTTAACCCTAGCCCCTAGGTGTAGCTAGAGTTTTCCTGCCTGGCCCACGGTCAGGATAAATCTCTTTCACCTGCCAGTCCCACAGTCGCTCAAACCCAACCAAGTAAACACAGAGACTTATATTGCTTACAAACTGTATGGCCGTGGCAGGCTTCTTGCTAACTGTCCTTATATCTTAAGTTAATCCATTTCTATAAATCTATACCTTGCCACATGGCTCGTGGCTTACCGGCATCTTTACATGCTGCTTGTCCTGGTGGTGGCTGGCAGTCAGTGACTCCCTCTGCCTTACTGTTCTTTTAATTCTCTCTGTTAGCCCCACCTATACTTCCTGCCTAGCCACTGGCCAATCAGTATTTTATTAGCAACACATTTGCCATACAGAATTTCCCACAGCATCTAGGCTTTGGGCCCAGAAGCACAGCACTGTGACCCATACCCCCACCCACTGCAGTTCAAGTTTCAGGCCACTTGGCAGGCAGATCTCCTGCACACAGGTCAGACTACTCCTATCCCACATCAGACCCTGTAACCCAAGCCCCACCTCCCCCAAATCCCATCCACCCTCCAAGACAGCAACTGTTCCCTGAGACAGAGCCTGCTAGCACCTGATTGGACTAAGAGATGAGTCTTTATCCTCATACCTGAACACCCTAGCCCCTAGGCTTTGGGCACAAGGGCACAACCCTGTGCCCCTACATTCCCACCCATTGCAGTTCCAGTTTCAGGTCAATTGGCAGGCAGACCTCCTGCACCCAGGTCAGGCTACTCCCATCATACATCAGAACCTGGAAACCCAGCCCCACCTCCCTCAAATCCCACCACCCTCTGAGACTGCAACTATTCCCTGAGACAGAGCCTGGAAGCACCTGACTGGACTAAGATGAATCTTTATCCCCAAACCTGAACACCGCATCCCCTAGGCTTTGGACCCAGGGGCACAACCTTGCATAACCCCAACCCCCACCCTTTTTGCAGTTCAAGTTTCAGGCCAGTTTGCAGACAGACCTCCTGCACACAAGACAGATGACCACCATCCCCCATCAGACCCTGTAACCAAAGCCCCACCTCCCCCAAATCCCACCCACCCTCCAAGACTGCAACTGTTCCCTGAGACAGAGCCTGCCAGCAACCAGCTGGACTAAGAGGCCAGTTGGCAGGCAGACATTCAGGAGACAAGGCAGACTACCACCATCTATCACACGGTAAGTCTGCAGCTACACCATGAGACAGAGCCCACTAGTGCCAGTTGGACTAAGAGCTGCTCCCTAAGACAAAAAGTCCATCAGCATTGACTAGACCAAGAGCTCCCACTGGATCAAGAGTATCAATGAGACCAAGATAGGCTCCCTCAGACACAGACACAGCTTGCACCAAGTGGGGAAAAAGATGGGTAGATGCCAGTGCAAAAATACAGTCAACAACATGAAAATCTATATGGTTCAATCAGAACCTACATCAGCAAGACCTGAACATCCCAACACAGAAGAAACAGAAGATATCTACCATAAAAAATGACTTTAAGAAGATATTAGAGATCTTAAAAGAGGAAATGAAAAATTCCCTTAAAGAAATCAAGGAAAAATCAAACAAAAAATGGGAAGATAACAGTAAATCCCTTGAAAGCCAAGACAAAGCAATAAAACAAGTGAGGGAAACAGTTCCAGATTTCAAAACTGAAATCAAAACAATAAAGAAGACACAAACTGAGGGAATGCTGGAAGTTGAAAATCTCAGTAAATGAACAGGAACTACAGATGCAAGTGTAACCAACCAAATGCAAGAGATGGAAGAGTACATCTCTGGTGTTGAAGATATGGTAGAGGAAATGGATTCATCAGTCAAAGAAAACACTAAAACCAACAAAATCATGACCCAAAATGTCCAGGAAATTTGAGACACCATGAATAGACCAAACCTAAGGATAATAGGGATAGAAGAAGGAGAAGAATACCAACTCAAAGGCACAGAAAACATATTCATCAAAATCATAGAAGAAAACTTTCCCAACCTAAAGAAAGAAATGCCTATAAAAACACAAGAAGGTTACAGAACACCAAATAGACTGGATCCAAAAAAAGTCCCATTGGCACATAATAATCAAACCACTAAACATACAGAATAAAGAAAAAATATTAAGAGCTGCAAAGGAAAAAAGCCAAGTAACATAAATGCAGACCCATAAGAATAACACCTGATTTCTCAATGGAGACACTAAAAGCCAGAGGGTCCTGGATAGATTTTATGCAGATACTAAGAGACCATGGATGCCACTGCTGGTGGGAATGCAAGCTTGTACAGCCACTCTGGAAAATCAGTATGGTGGTTTCTCAGAAAATTGGGAATCAGTCTTCCTCAAGACCCAGTTATACCACTCTTGGGCATATACCCAAGGAATGCTCAATCATAGCACAAGGACACATGCCCAACTATGTTCATATCAGCATTATTTGTAACAGCCAGAACCTGGAAACAACCTAGATGCCCCTCAACTGAAGAATGGATAAAGAAAATGTGGCACATACACACAATGGAGTACTACTCAGCAGTAAAACACATTGATATCATGAAATTGGCAGGCAAATGAATGGAACTAGAATGTATCATCTTTAGTGAGGTAACCCAGACTCAGAAGGACAAACATCTTATATACTCACTCATAAGTGGATACTAAATGTGAGGGAAGGGATGGCTAGACTGCAACCCACAACTCCAGAGAGGCTAGCTAACAGGAAAAGACCCTAGGAGGGACAGTTGGATGATCCTGTGAAGGAGAGTGGATGAGATCTACATGAGTGGACTGGGAGGGTGGGTATGGCAGAGGATGAGCAATGGGGGATGAGAACATAGGGAAATGGGAGGGTCAAGTTGGAACAGGGACAGAGTGGGAGGGCAGGAGGAAGATACCATGATAGATGAGGACATCATGGGAATAGGAAGAGGCAGGGTGCTGGGGAGGCTCTTAGGAATCTAATGTTGACCCCACCTTTGTCTGTGGCAGTGATCCAGAGGGTGCCCAGACCGGTCTACTCCGGTGACCATCTTAGCAAAGAACCTGTCATCATAGAGCCTTTGTCCAGTGACAGATGGAGGGAGATACATAGGTCCATGGCCAGGCAGCAGGCAGAGCTCTTGGAATCCAATTGATGAGAGAAAGGAGAGATACTGCAGGCGATGGATATTGAGATCATGATGGGAGGACTTGCACAGATGACTAGTCACACTAGTGGAAGCCCATGAACTGTGGACTGGTGGCTGTGGAGCCCCCATGGGACTGGACTATGCCCTCTGTACATGAAAGATGTACATGTTTGGCTTGAACTGTTTGGAGGGCATCCAGGCAGGGGGTTTGGGATCTGTCCCAGGTCTATGGGCAGGCTTCTGGAAACTGGAGCTTGTGGTGTGACACCTTGCACAGCCTTAGTGCAGTGGGAAGGGGCTTGGACCTGCCTGGGCTCAGTGTGCTGGGCTTTGCTGACTCCCATGGGAGATCTTGATTTGGGAGATGTGGGGATGTGGGGTGGCTTGGGAAAGAGGCTGGGGAGTGGGAGGCGGGAGGAGGGAGGGTCTGTGGATAGCATGTGGAGTGAGTAGAAAATTTCTTAATTAAGTAAAATGAAAAAAAAATCCAGTAGGAGAATGCATAGAAGGTAAAATAATCAAAATGCAATCAAGCTATGGATTTACATGCTCCACATGTCCTTCCTGTACTTTCTTTTCCACCATGCCAATTCTCTCTCAGCTTCTGCTGATAATTCTCTTGGACAAATTCTCTTTGAACAAATTACCCCATTCATCATTTTTTACCCCCAAAATTGTTCTTAGATGGGAAATGTCTCCAAATAATCTTTAAAAGTCATTAAAAGTCCATAATCAATCTCTCCTAATTGCATCTTTTGGGATCTAATTTTTATAGACCTATATTATATCCTAAATAATTAATAGAATCTCTTCTTTGTATCTCTTCAGGAGCAGTTTGTAATCCCCAACAAGGTAAATTTTTTTTACTTCTCAACTATTCTTTCTAAATTATCTTAATTTGAATCAACTAGTAAAATATTGTCCATATAATAACAGATTTAGGACATAGTTTATATATTACGTCTAATGGCTATTGTACAAAATATTGGCACAAGATGGGGGCTATTCAACATTCCCTGTGGGAGAACCCTCCATTGATGTCTCTTAATCATCTGAGAATTATTATAAGTAGGCACCATAAAGGCAAATCTTTCTCTGTGTTTTTCTTGTAAGGGTATTGAAAAGAAACAGTCTTTTAAATCAATAACTATAAGAGGCCATCCTTTAGGTAACAGAGTAGGCAAAGGAATTCCAGATTGTAGAGAGCCCATTGGCTGAATTACTTTGTTAATTGTTCTTAGGTCTGTTACTGTTCTGCATTCACCACATTTCTTTTTAATAACAAATACAGGAGAATTCCAAGGGCTGGTTGATTCTGTGATATGCTGAGCATCTTGTACCAGCTCTTCTAAAGCCTGCAGTTTCTCTGTTGTTAAAGGCCATTGCTGAACCCACACAGGCTTGTCTATTAATCTTTTTAAAGGTAGAGCTGTTGGTGTCATTGGAAGATCAGCAATTGTTCTATGATAGTCAAACTTATAGTCATGTTAACTTTTCTATGTATACATAGATATAATTCAACTAGATAGGTAATCTTCAAGTACTTCAAAGACTTACAGAATATGACTTTTAAAATATTTGAAAACATTAGACTTTCTGGACAGTGAGACATGTCTGCTCTTGGCAGCACCAATTTACTTCAGAGAGGAGGATGAGCATCGAAGACACTCTGTATGGAGTTTATCTTCACCTTGTCAAAAATAGCCATTTGCACAAGAAACTGTTTTGCTTGGACGGCTTGATCGACTGGACATGCAGGATCCATGGGAAGGTGACCACTGAATTCTGCTTGGCAAAATGGTCCTTCAGTTTCCTGCTTCACAGAGGAACCTGCCAGACATTCTACAGAACACAGAGAAAAATTACTGGGAGACCCTTGGCCTGTGGGCTGAAAACAGATGCCCCAACTTTACAAGAGAACTTTGGAATACTGACTGTCCAGGCTGCCAAACTGTCTCTATCTACTCTTGCAAGACTCCCAAAAGTTGCTTGCATCCTTTTCCCATTTCTCAGGTAATAGTATATCCTTCTGAGGTCTTTGATGTAGTTGAAGAGTAGATAGTTATAATTTTCCTTAGTTATGATAAAAGATAAGTTAGATATGAAACCTTAGACTCACATATAGGATAGATAGGATATCTTCTTTAATTTTGCCAAATACAAATAGACTAGATATTATAACTAGACTAAATATTGTAACTATAATTCTTGCTTGATAATTGTTTTGTTATCTGTAATTTTACTATGTGAAAGTTAAAAAAAAAAGAAAAGGGGAAGTGCTGTGGGATGTTCTCTATACTGTGAATGTGTTGCTCTGATTGCTTAATAAAGTGCTGATTGGCCAGTAGCCAGGCTGGAAGCATAGGGTAGGCAGGACAAGGAGGAGAAGAATTCTGGGAATTGGAAGGCTGAGTCAGAGAGACGCTGCCAGCTGCTGCCATGAGAAGATGTTAAGATACTGGTAAGCCACGAGCCATGAGCCACATGGCAGCTTATAGATTAATAGAAATGGGTTGATTTAAGATATAAGAATAGTTAGCAAGAAGCCTGCCACAGCCATACAGTTTGTAAACAATATAAGTCTCTGTGTGTTTACTTGGTTGGGTTTGAGCAGCTGCAGGACTGACGGGTGAGAGAGATTTGTCCTGACTGTAGGCAAGACAAATTCTTCAGAAAAACTTCAGCTACAGTCAATGGCCATTAGGATAAATTTTGGGAAGACCCTAATCCAGCCCTATCATTTTTAACAGATATTGGGATAGGTATCTTAATGCCCTGAGAATTTTTTCCTAAGCCTTTACCAGGAAGGAAACCTTGTTTAAGCATCTGATTGGTGAAAATTTCACTGGGACTGCACATGATAACATTCATTTGGGTAAGAATATCTCAACCCCAGAGATTAACAGATAGGCCAGGGACAACAAAAGGTGTAACAGTACCAGAATTTCCTTCTTCATCAGTCCATCTAAGGACCTGTGAACTCAGTTGAGGGTTTGAAGTCTGGCCAATGCCTTTAAGATGGGTGTGGGATGTGGTAAGAGGCCACAAAGTGGGCCAGTTTCTATGGGATATAACAGTGGTATCAGCTCCTGTGTTCAAAATTCCTTGGAAGGATTTGAAATTAAGCTTGAAAGTTAAGAGAGGGCTGGATTGCGAGAATTGTTGAAACCAATAAACATTGGAGGAACTGGAACCATCCTCATAGCAGACAATTTTTTTTTTTATAATTAAGGTTGAATGTTGGAGAGGGAGCAATAGGAGTTGGACAATGTGGGTGCCTGGGTAGATAGCAATCATGCCTGTACTTGCAGAGACAAGAATCTTAAGTTCTCCAGTAAAATCATTATCAATAACCCCTGGGAAAATTTGAATCCCTTGAAGGATGGTGCTAGCCCTTCCAATGATTAGGCCAAAGGTATTGGGAGGTAAGAGGCCATAGACTCCGGTATTTAGGAGCTGAGGACCCGTTTCAGGGGTCAATATTGACTGGATGGTGGAACAGAGGTCCAGGCCTGAGCTCCCTGCAGTTGCTCTCCAGATATCTGAAATGGATTGGTGGGGTTGGGGAGTGGCTGAGTCAGGGCAGGGGGCACAAACTTGATAGCCCCTGGGGTGGTCCTCTGGGCAGGGGTCAGGGGATGGCCCCCTGGAGGTTTCCCTGCTGTTTAGGACCCTGTGCATAGTTTTCAATCTGTATTTTGAAGCCCAATGTTTGCCCCTGCCGCAGCTCCAGCAGAGAGAAGTTGGGGGGAGAGGGCTCATTGGGAGTGGCACGAGGAGCAGTGCATTCTCAGGAGAAATAGCAGTTAAATTGTAGTTAAAGCAGGTTTTAGGGTCTTTGTTGGCTGCATGGAGGGCAGCTCCAATGGTGAGCCCCATGGCATGGGCGGAGCCAATTCCTGAGCATAGCCTGACATAATCAGAAAGTTTGGACTTAGTGAGATGGGGACGAACGGCAATCTGACAAGCAAGTTTGGCGTTTTTGAACACTAGATGTATTACGAAAGCTCTGTCGTTTGCACCACTGCCAAGAAGTCGCTCAGCAGAGTCATTTAGGCCGCTGACAAAGGCTCATCAGGCCCCTGGTGAATCTTTGCCAGAGAGGTGGTAGTTGACCCTTTGGGGGCCAAATGTTTCCAGGCTTTTAGACCCGCATTTTGAATTTGTGTTAATAAGCCTGGAGCAAAGCAGGCCTGAGTTTCATTTTTCCTATAGGGGCTGTTACCCAGGAGCTTTTTAATAGTCCATCTTTTGGAGGATTTTTTTTTTTGGTATTGCATTGAGCCATCTCCATACAATTTTCAGTAAAATCAGTTTTCCATAAAACTTAATCTCTGCCTGAAAGTATAGCTCCTAGCCAGGAAATACCAATCATTAGGTATAAGCCAATGGTCACTCACATTTTCTAAAAGGGCCAAAGTAAATGGGTTGTAGGGCCATAATTGGCAACTGCTGCCTTAAGTTTTTTGAGATATTTAAGACTGAGGTGTTTATATTTTGGGGAAGTAACGACACTTTATTATCTGAGTGTTCAGATGCTTCACCCTCAAGGGGATGATGAACTTGTAACTCCTGCAGCCGAGTCAGGCTCTTCCTTAGCAGTCTAGCTGTGAGTTACTGGGAAGGCATAGAGAGAGTGAGGAGCTTTAGCAGGAGGAGCCCTTTTCAGATTTGTTTTTTTGGGTACCTTTTTTGGCCTGGTTTTAGTATCCCTTGGGCTATTTTTAAGGTCTTCTTGAGGTTTTAAGGCTAATGTGGTTAATTCTTTGTTCTTTTATGAGTTGAAGATGTTCAAGCTTTTGTTGGAAGACCTCCTGGAGGAAGAAAACCTCAGTGAAGAGAAGGCTCTTGGCTCTTTGTAAGAGGGCAGAGGTTTCCTCAACCTCAATAACTGGTGCACAAAAGGTGGTGCAAAGACCATCACACCCTGTGGTGGAAACTGGTAGGGAGGGAGTTTAAAAGGAGAAGTTTGGTGGGGGACATGTTTGAGGAAGGGGGACAATCAAGATTACTTGGCACCTTCCTCCTCTAAGGAGGCTTCCTCTTCTGGAGTTATATCATCATCAAAATTTTTGAGGGAAGGGTATATTTGTTGTGAGGGAAGCAGGGGAGGGTAATTGTTCTGGGGGGGGTGATGGGGCATTCAGGACAATTTTAGATGTGGGGGGTTCAGAAATATTAATACTGACAGAATGACAGACAGAGGGTGGATGTGAGAACTCTTTTAGGGCTTTTTCTCCCTCCTCAATTAATTTTTGAACATCAGGGGAATGACTATAAGTTTTTAAGACATCATTAATTATATTCTAGTAGGAAAAGTTTTGAACAGGGACCTTTTCAGCACCTAAGGTCTGGTAAAAAATCATTTAAACAGTCACCAACCTGTCTCCAGGATTTTTCATCTATGATTCCTTCTTGGAGAAACCAAGGACAGACATCTCCAATATAGTCAAGAAATTTTTTAAGTGTTTTTTTGACCCTAGTTCCTTGAGAGACTATTTCAGGTCCAAAATTAACAAATCTTTTTTACTAAATGCTTGTCCCAAGGTAAACTTACCTTGCGTCATCACGTTACAATTCCCCCGTATCTGTCTCACAGCTGGGCATTTCCATGGTGATCACTGACCAGACCTTTGCTCGTGGAGTCATCTTCCATGGTGGTCCAACTGTTAGGAAGGCCTGCTCTGGTGTATGACCACGGTTCACTGCTCCTCCACATACTTGAGCCCCACTCTAGGTGCCAGTTGTCCAGGCCAGCAGAATCATCAATGGAGACCCTAGAAAGGGGAATGGCAAATGAAAGGGACAAGAGACACAAAGAATTGACAGCAAGACAGGTATTCTGATCAAGCTGCAAAATTTTATTTTTCTCAGGCAGATTTTATAGCAAACAGAGCAAGCAAGAAGCTTTCTTTGGGAAAAGATCAAAGGACTGTTGGGTTGCTAAGCAACCCAACCAAACAACCCAACCACAAAATATTGTTACTAATGGTCAGTGTAGCAGAAAGATAAGGAAATGTTATTTTCTAATAACTATGGACTTGTCCAGGCATCTCACAAGTTTCTGGTAAGTGGCTCAATACTGGAGAAAAGAAACTTAACTCAGGCAGGCAATATGGCATGGCTCTTACAATTGTCCCCAGGAAGAAAGTAATTGTTAGGTCACCTTATAAATGTTCAAATTATGTATGTGCTCAGTACTAGTCATGCTAAGTACTAATGTAATTCATGTACATGGGTAAGCTTTATTTAACACTCTGTTTATGTTTATAAGGTTAATCCTGATATAACTAAAAAAACAAGTAAAGCTAATTAAAATCAATTAATAACCAGCCCTCAAAACTCTTCAGAGGTCCACTGAATTTGGCACAAAATGTTTGATTAAAAAAGGGCTTCCCATGATAGAGACAGCCCCACCCAAGATCTCCTCCAAAGAAGATGACACTGTCTGGACTGTGGTAGCAGTAACTATTGGGAAACGCTTCCCCAAACCTTGCCCACTGCCAAGATCCTGGTTGAACTGTAGACAAGCCATACATTGGAAAAATGATGGCACCTCTTTGCCTTGTCAAGATAGGACAATATCTCAAGTTCCCCACCCACAGGAAAGTTTCTTGGTACTTCTGAGTATTGCAGCTGAATGCTAATGCTTCCCAGTATGTCAGGAGAAGAATTAATGCTATCCATTATGGAGACTGAAGGCTGATGTCACTCTGCCTCCAACAAAACCACCAGCATCTTCATAGTAGAGGCTAGGGTAACCATTCAGGTCATAGAAAAGTATCTGTTATTTTAATTGTTACAGAGGCCATTGGTTTATACTTGCTGTTCTAATGTATCTTCTCAGATCTCTGATGATGCTAATACATAGCTGTCACTTTACCAGTTTAACAGCAGCTTCCTGGTTGGTTCATTTCATGTATAAACACCATATTATGCTTTTTAGAGCTACTATATCTCTTAGTTAAAAAAGATAAATTCAGATAGGCTTGCCTTGCTGACAGGCTTCATATTAAAACATAAATAGGTTTCAATATAAATTTTGCCTATGCCTTTATTTAAAGGAAGTTGCATTACAGTGACCATTCTCCATTATCAAGCAGTTTTGTTGCATGAGAAATGATTAAATAAAAATGTTTTGAAATATAT
This sequence comes from Peromyscus aztecus, assembly GCA_902168405.1. Lineage (NCBI taxonomy): Eukaryota > Metazoa > Chordata > Mammalia > Rodentia > Cricetidae > Peromyscus > Peromyscus aztecus. Next base: position 24,162 of record CABHPQ010044549.1, read on the forward strand.
ATATATATGTAAATTATGAGTGTGCTGACTAGTTTAAGTCAACTTGACACAAGCTAGAGTTACCTGATAGAAGTAAACGCAATTGAGAAAATACTTCCACAAGATCTGGTTGAAGTCATCCTCTTAATTAATAAGTGATAGGAGAATAGTGAGACCATTATGGATGGGGCCATTCCTAGGCTGGTGGTTCTGAGTTCTATTAGAAAGCAAGGTGACCATTGCCAGCAGTCTATTGTGGGGGCATCTTTGTGGATATCTGTGGGCCTCTCTAGCACTTTGCTTCTTCCTATTCTCACGTGGTCTTCATTTACCATGGTCTCCTATTCCTTGTTCTTCCTCTCTGTTCTTGATCCAGCTGGGATCTCCCACTCCCCCAAGCTCTCTTTCCCTTCACCCCTCATTACCCCTACTCACGTTGCTGTTCATGTGGATCTCATCCATTTCTCTGTCATTGTGTGATCCCCGTGTCTTTCTTGGGGTCCTGTTTTCCAGGTAGCCTCCCTGGTGTTGTGAGTAGAAGTCCAGTCATCCTTGATCCACATCTAGTATCCTCCTATGAGTGAGTACATACAATATTTGTCTTTCTGAGTCTGGGTTACCTCACTCAGGATGACAGCCTGAACTGACCTACTCTGGTGATAGGATGACCAAACACCCTAATTGTCGTGCTAGAAACCCCATCCAATGACTGAGGGAACTGGATGCAGAGATCCATGGCCAGGCCCCGGGTGGAGCTCCAGGAGTCCAATTGGTGAGAAAGAGGAGGGTTTATATGAGCGAGAATTGTTGAGACCAAGGTTGGATAAAGCACAGGGACAAATAGCCAAATGAATGGAAACACATGAACTATGAACCAATGACTGAGGGGCCCCCAACTGGATCAGTCCCTCTGAATAGGTGAGACAGTTGATTGACTTGATCTGTTTGGGAGGCATCCAGTCAGTGGGACCAGGTCATGTGCTCATTGTATGAGTTGGCTGTTTGAAACCTGGGGCTTATACAGGGATGTTTGGCTCAGCCTGGGAGGAGGTGACTTGACCTGCTTGGACTGAGTCTACCAGGTTGATCTCAATCCTGGGAGTGGGGAGAACAAGGGAATCCATGGTTGATATGTAGAATTAAATCATATTGTAAAATAAAATTTAAAAAATAAAAGAATAGCATCATATATATTGATAACTTTCAAAAAAAAAAGAAAGCAAGGTGAACAAGCTACAAGGAACAAGCCAGTAAGCAGGTTTCTTCCATGGCCTCTTCATCAGCTCTTGCCTCCAGGTTCCTATTCTGTTTGAGTTCCTGTCCTGATGCCCTTCAGTGATGAACACTGATGTGGATGGGTAAGCTGAATAAACCCTTTCCTCCCCAGCTTGCTTTTAGGTCATGGTGTTTCATCACTGCAATAGTGATCACAACTAGGATGATGTGTCTAAAGAAATAATTTTAAAACATATCTCATGGTGCTGAGAAGATCTCTCTCCAATCTGTGTATCCAGCCATCAGGATAAAGGAAAGAATGTTCTTACTTTTAACCCCAAATCATTCTCGGGTTCCTGAGCTTTTGTTATGGCTCAGGGGTGTGAGTCTGCTCCAGCTGTCTATACACATTTGTTAACTTCTTTTCTAATGCAGAGATGGAGTTTTCTGGTTCTA
>CABHPQ010044553.1:0-19883 GCA_902168405.1 Peromyscus aztecus
ACCTCACCAATTCTATGAATCCTCTGACTATTTGCCTCTGCCTCCTCAGCTGAAAGAGTCTAAGCCAAAAGGCTTCCTCAGTGAAAGACAGTCTGACTGTTGGTTTCTACATCCCCAGCTGAAACACGCTCATGGAAAGCTTTATTTTCTGTCTCCTCACACCTTATGTACCTTCTCCACCCAGCCATGTTAGTACCTGGATTAAAGGCATGTGCTTCCAATGTACTGGGGTTAAAGGTGTGTACCACCACTGCCTGCCTGTTTCACTCCTAGACTGAATCAATCTCATATAGTACACAGTGGCTTTGAACTCACAGAGATCCAGATGGAACTCTGCCTCCCATGTACTAGGATTAAAGATATGTGCCACCACTGCCTGGCCTCTATGTTTTATATAGTGGCTAGCTTTGTCCTCTAATCCTCAGACAAGCTTTATTTGATATACAATATATCACTACAGACAATCAATTTATCACTTGAAATATTAGCCATGGGAGAAATGTATGGAAAAATAAACAATCATATTGCCCAGGATAAGTCAACAAAAAATTCATCATATCGACAATTGTTTTGTGTATATTGAATAGTCTCTCATAAAGAACCAGAAAACATTACATTAGGAAAGAAATGTTTATTTACAAGTAATGCAATATAATAATATAAGATTCAACCCACCTCACTAAATCCTACAGCCCACTGTATCATATGATCAGACAAAAACATTTGTTGACCTGGTGGAGCTTTTGGAGAAAATGTTCCAACTTTCATCATTTCTCTGAGACCATTTGGAAAATTCCAGTAGTTGAGAATGTCATACCCTGCATCTAAATTTCTTTGTGAATCCAAAACCACATTGTGTCCGGCACCATTTTTGAAATGGATTTTATTGAGAAAAGGGAGAAGCTAAAAGAGATGTAGACTCTTATGATGAATTTAGTCCCATAAATACTCAACAGAACCCAAAGAACCAAAGTCTCACATTGACTTTAATCTCTTATCTGAAATGCAAGTTACAAGCTATTAATGACTTTAATGATGAAAGTCCCCAAAATGAGACACTCCTAATGTTTCTACACCTTGAGTGAGTGTCAAAAGAAAGTACAACACAAACAAACACACACACACACACACACACACACACACACACACACACACAGAAAATCAAGGATATCCCAAGAATGCTAATTGAGGCAAATATCCAAAATTTGCAATTGGTAGCTATAGACAATTATTTAAAGAAAAAGATCAATTTTCAGTTTTTAAATTTTGATGTTGATTTCCAAAGTGTAATAAAATGGTCAGTTAGCTAACATAGTCATTGCTTCAACATTTAAACTTTACAGCTCTAATAGCATTTGACAGCTTAGGATCTACTTCACCTATTTCTGTACTGAAATGTATTTAGACAGAATTGGGTATTAAATTGAGCCTATTATCATAAGATTCTGAGAATATTTGTAATACAAAGTGGATACTAACATACATATATTTCATCCTTTGTATTGCCAATGACACAATTTATCTGCAATGCAATAATTTTTAGACAAGTAATTGCAAACAGCTTGGCATGTGATCTTTGGTAAAATCTGCCATGAAGTACAATGGTATATTGCATATTTTTGTAAATACACAGTATGTCACATCGCTATTGGTAAAATACACAGGAAGAGACATTACCTCCCAGGGGCGGGCCTTATCCTCCCCATTTACATGAGTTTGAATTTGCACTTGTTTGACACTCATTTCATGAAGACTATGAGCCACAGCATATACAGAATTATAGATATTGTAACCTTCTTCAGTCATGTCCATGTTCCACAGATTTGAAGGAAATAATTCCAATGAAGCATTGGATAGACAGTTACCTGATATTTCACAATCAGGTACAGACAAAGAACAATTGAAGACCGTATTCCAAATAAGAGCAAGATAATGGTCTTCTGGGTAATTAGAAGGGGTATATTTGTGCATAAACTTTCTAAAATCAGAAATCTCATCATGGTGGTTTGCAAAAAGGAGAGTCCCATGAAATGAATCAAAAAGAAGAGGTTCTTTAACAGTACTGACATCCAATTGTGAACTCATGACCCACACTTTCCATGTTATTAACAAATGCATTGCATTTAGGATTATGAAAAGTAAGGATTCATTGTCATCATAAATGATAATCACATTTGCAGATGATATCATGAGCAGCTCAAGAGTTCCTTTGTATGCATAGTCAAAGAAACTCAAGTTTTCAGATATCGTTTTCATGAAAGCTACACATACTCTATTTCTGTCCATCTCTCCTCTCAAGTCTGATAGAATCTGAATTCCTTTATGGTTATCTATGAGGACCAACCCCACCCAGGTCCAGCTGAAATGAATCATCAAAGAGACAATGCCAAGTGACAGAGATGAGTCATTTGGAGCTGTCTGGTAGAGAGAAGAAAACTGGCCTCTGTCACTCAGGATGGTGTCAAACGGCCCAAAACTAAGCTGAAGGGAATTTAAAATCAGAAACAAGAATGAAAACATTGATATAGAACACAATCTTAGACCTGAGGTAGCACTTTGGATTGATAGTGTCTAACTGCTCTTCATAGTGTTTTAAAATCATATCTTACTTCTGAAGACTTTTATTGAAAATTCCTGACAAAACATAGAGTTTCTAAATACCCACTGTAGATTCCAACCTCCTCCTCTTCTCTCTATCTCAAGCAAAGCATATGAGGCTACATAAACAAATGCCTGACTTTCTTTTGATAGACAAATGATGGACCTCTCCTTTACATGAGAAAACACTTGAAATGTCAGCATTTTAATACAGTTTACCTGCTCCCCCACACCCACATCCCTCACCTGTGGATATTTGTAGAGATTCAGCAGTCTCCCAATATGTGCAGATATTGACCCTGATGTTCCTGTAAGTAGAGCCGCAGCTTCCTTCTCCTGTCTACATGTGTAATTGGGAGTGTTGATCCCCGCTCCTGTGAGCCAAAGAAAAGCTTCCCTATGCAAATCCCTTCCATCATTTTGGATATTATGGAGATCAAATCCTAGAGATATGTTGGGTAAAAGATGAGGGTTCCTGTTGATCTCCTCAATGGCAAATATGAAGGCCAAAGAACACTTGTAGTTCTTCCACTTGAACCTGCAGAAAAGTGCTGTCAATATTGTTGAACAAGACTCATACCATACCACCTACCAGTTTGATGCAATGGCTTTGTAATTTTTATGGCATATTTCTACCAACAAATAATTTTATATCATTTCAGGAATGGTTATAATTTAAATGTCTAGCATATATAGTAAGTGATAGTCTCATCACCTGAAAGTCTTGGGTGGATCTACAAGTCCTTAGGGAAAAGGCTGAGTTGAACTGATAGCACTGGTTATATCTTTTAATAAGGAGATCCACATAGCAGACCCACTAGTATTTTGACACTGTAGAGAAATAATCAGCCAATGGAATCTTCTATTTGTAGAACCAATTCTGGTTCTCCCTCATGTTCCCTACTCATACAGTTAAAAATTACCTTTAAGTGATTATTACTCCTAGACCAGGAGATGTTTATCATGTTATATTTCTCATATTATATATTGCCCTTTTTGACTCTAGCATCTTATTGGAGCAGATACTGACACCCACAGTAAAAAAAAAAATTAGACAATCTCAGGGAACCCAGCAGAAGAGGAGAAGGAAAGATTGTAGGCCTTCCATATACATGCTGTGGTTGTTACCTTGTGTTTTTGTTGGACTCCTAACAGCTAAAATGTGAAGTTTGGGCCACTTTTTCCAGCTCCTGAGATATTATTTCTCCTACTGGGCTGCCTCACCCACTCTTCATATGAGGCTTAAAGTCAAAACTTATTGCATCTTGTTATGCCATGTTATCAACTGAGAGGCCTGCTCTTTTCTGAAGGGAAACAGAGGATCAGGAGATCTGGAGGAGAAGTGAGGTGGGGGTGACTAGGAGGAGTGGAGCAAGAGGAAGCTGTGGTTGTAATGTATTGTATGACAGAAGAATAAAATTATTTTTAAGAATAAGATTAATTTATATCTGTGATTTTAAATCTGACACATATACATAGGAATGCATATATAAATATAAATTGTATTAATAATTTTAAGGATATTTATAACCACCAGAGACTCATTAAAAACAAAAAAATGAACAAATGGGTTTGAAAGATCCAACACAGAGATCTTTCCTATCTTTTAAGTTAAACAATAGCAATTGTCATACCTTTGAATCAGGTGGATTAAGAAACTAAGTAAAAGTAAATACTCTTTCATAAGAGGGGAGTTGACAAACCAGTGTTTTTAAAAGGTTGGAAGGAATATTGATGTGATGCAAAATTTTCTTTGTACACACTAAGTAAAGAATTTTCAATATGACTGATTCTGTGTCACCAACATTCTCATCAGAAACATGTTAACAATTTTCTGTAAGTAAGCCAATTAATTTCTCTGCATCTCTTGGCTGTACAGGTATGAATTTGAAATGTGGTGTCATTGAGAACTTAAAAATAGGAGACATTCCTGAAAAAATATTCTCACAATAGTTTGTAAATTTATGTGTTAATCTCATTATGTCTTATGGTATTAACCAAATAAAATGTTAGAATGATATGAAGATTGAAATTGTTTTTAAAGGAAGTATTTATATACCAAGATTATGATATATGGAGTTTTCCAAAGGAGGGGGGAAACAACAAAGCATTTTCAAGTTATGAACTTACAAGTGGGTTAATGTACATAGAGATTGAGATTTAAAGGTAATACATATGGTATTAAGTCTTTGTGGAATAAGTTAAACAATTATAAAGAACTGTTTGTCATTTAGATTGACTTCTTCCCTGTGTCCATTCTACAATGAGGAGACTCAGGACAGTGATATAGTTCACTCAGTGCTTCCAAGGGAGTCACAGTCAGGCCAAGGGAGGCTGTCGACTTATGTTCACTAAGAAGGACAATAGCACAAGAATGAATTGAACAATCAGAGATTCTTCAGAAGCCCAAGAGAACACTTAGGCCTGAATTCTCAATAGACCTCTACAGAACAAAAACAGAACTTAATTTTTACTAAAATGCAGTCTTAAGCATGCACCAGTAAAGTATGATCTCCATTAAAATGCTCAATGTGTCTCTAGCAATTTAAGGGCCGGCAGTCCTCAAAAATTATGCTTAATTACATGAAATGTTTTTAGACAATTTCTCACGTCTTATTGTTCTTAAGATAAATGCAGAGTTAAATTTACCCATAGAAGATTTTAGCTTCCTTCAGCACCACAGTGTCTATCAACAGCTCATGAAAACCATGTAATCTTAAATCTCATGTCAAATCTAAAAACTGTTTTTACCAACTATGGAACATCGTCTCTTTCACAATGTGTACTTCTCACAGGTAGAATGTGTCCTTCAGTACACTAACCGTTCATGCTCTTTGATTTAAAGGGGTGGCATGGCATTCTGTCTCAAAATCCACCAACTTAGAGATTATTCTGGAATCCCACATAGGGTCCTTGGACTTCAACTGGCTTTTCTTAAACATGTAGCTGTTCTTTATGCAGAAGTCTGGTGTAGCAAACAGCTGATTAAACTTACCTTCTTTATGAAGGATCTAGAACATGGTCCAGACCAGAAAAGATTCACATTTTACCTTACTAAACAAAACTCATGTTAATTATGATGCTAAAAGTATTTGCTCAAACTTTACCTCTTATTGTTTCCCTAAACTTTGTAATAGAGGAGAGAAAGTAGCTTATTCTGAACTTCCACTGTAGGGTCAAAGTGTCTCAAATGTTTCCACCAAACTATTATCCTTACAACAGTGACAAAAAGCACATCTTCTAACAGCCATGACAAACCCTGCTGTTAGTATTTAGATTGTATCTTGCCTATTTTCTTCCTACTCTGAGGGAAAACTATGCCAAATATGATCTTAACTGCACTCTCAATAGGAATTATAATAGTCCTGACAGTTTGAGTTTGTGTGTTGCTGATGTGATTCCACTCACATAACACACTCGTAATATGAATGCTGTTGTCAATGCCTGTATTGTGATCAGAATATTTTCATCTCTCATTTTTATTTTAGACCCTTAGAATGACTCTTCTCTGAGGCAGCCTAGCTGATCCCTTTTCTTGTAACTGAAATTTTCCTGTATCCTATCTAGTCTGCAGCCACTCAGACCCAAGTAAACACATAGAGGCTTATATTAATTAAAACTGCTTGGCCACTAGCTCAGGCCTACAACTGATTAGCTCTTACTTTTAAACTCAGCCCATTTCTGTTAATCTATATGTTGCCACATGTTCCGTGGTTTTACCTGTGTGCCATTATATGCTGCTCCCTGGACGGCGGGCTGGCATCTCCTGACTCAACCTTCTTCTTCCCATAATTTCCTTGTCTGCTTATTCCACCTATACTTCCTGCCTGGCTACTGGCCAATCAATGTTTTATTTATCAACCAATCAGAGCAACACATTCACAGCATACAAAACATCCCACAGCACCTCTCCTTTTCTATCTAATCAAAAAGGAAGGGTTTAACTTTAACATAGTAAAATTACATATAACAAACAGTTATCAAGCAAGAATTACAGTTACCATATCTAGTCTATTTGTATTTTGTAAAATTAAAGAAAATATTCTATCTATCCTATATTTGTGAGTCTAAAGTTTCATATCTTAGCTATCTTTTATCATAACTAAGCAAAATTATAACTATCTAGTCTTCAACTACATCAAAGACCTCAGAAGGCTATAATATTATCTAAGTAAACAGGAAGAGCATCGTAAGCAACTTCCAAAAATCTAGAATGACAGAGACAGTGCCTGCCTGGACAGTCATGCAAAGTTCTTCTGTAACGTTGGGGCATCCATCCATCTTCAGCCCATAGGCCTAGTCTCTCAGTCACATTTCTCTGTGTCCTGTAGATTGTCTGGCAATTTCTTCTGCGAAGCAGGAACCTGAAGGACCATTTTGCCTTGCAAAGGTAAGTGATCACCTTCCTATGGGTCCTGCATGTCCAGTCAATACAACATTCTGTCAAGCAGTCCAGGCAAGAACAGTTCCTTGCTCAAATGGTTATTTTTGCCAAGAAGAAGACAAACTCCATGTGGAGTGTCTTCAATGCTCATCTTTCTCTTTGAAATAAATCAGTGCTGCCAGGAGCAGATGTGTCTCACTGTCCAGGAACTCTAAGTTTTTAAAACATTTTAAATGCCATATTCTGTAGTTCTTTGAAGTGTTTGAAGATTGCCTACCTAATTGAAATATATCTATGTATACCTAGAAAACTTAACTAATGTGACTATAAGTTTGATTATCATAGAAGACTAATTATTAATCTTTATTTCTTATCCATTACAATCTAAATGAGTTACATAAACATAATACTTTAAACAAGAGTAGAAATATACATACAGTATAACAAAATTAACTTTAAATTTATATCAATAAACTAAAATCTATACCAATGTAAAACATTTAGTAGATTCAATAATCTATGCTTTTATCTTATCTATAGCCTATATATCTATATCATTTTCTACATCACCCCTTTGTTCAGTTAAAAAAAAGTTAAGAAAGATCTATATAAACACATAAAGCATGTTCAAGTGACCTCTCTCCAGGAGGGACTAATGGATCAGGCTACTTATCATTCCTCTTACATATTATAATCAATGCTAGATTCATGGAAAGAGAAGAACATTTGTGAGAGGTATAAAGATGTGGAATCACTAGAAAGAGAGTGTAAGACACATAGTCATAAAAACAACTCATAAAATTGAACATCTCAAAATTTAAAATTGGGTTAGGAAGGTAGCTCATGTATTTGTATAGCTATGCAAACAATAGTACCTGAATTTCAAAGAAAGACCCTTGGAGAAAAACTTAGAAAATAATGGGAACTAATGACGAGATGCAATAGATGAACTGCTAGAGAAAGCATATATGCTATTCTCAATATCTTTATTTATTGATACAGTATGAGTCAGGCTAATCTCAAACTCACTGTGGCCTGAGGATGTACTTAACCTTTATTCTGCTCCACCTCTTGTGTCCTAGGGTTTTAAGCATGGGCCCTAGACTTATTTATGTGGTACTTATGAACAGAGCCAGAGAATCAAACACACTTGAAAAAAACAGATTAATTCTCACTCATATCAATGTCTTTTTAAACTAAATAAAAGTGTAAAGTAAAAGGGGAAAGTATCCATTGAAGAGTGAAGCACATGATAATAACGGCACAAGTAAAGTGATAATAAAAACCTAGTATTGAGCATAACAATTAGAATGGTAACATATACTCAAACAGAAAAATATAAATATTCATAGAACGTGAAAGATGCTTAAAAGGACCTGGAGTATTTATTCTAGCCCATATGATACACAATTTCATCTGAAAATAACTATGGGATTTGAAGAGCTAGAAAAGAACATATAATGCTCTCATCATGAAGAAATGGTTCAAATTTTGCATAAAGTATATCTAGCTATGTAAATACATTGAAAAAATAAATATTTATTTGAAAAATGTTTTAAATTTACAACTGAATGAGGTGGTATTGTGTTCCCTGAAATATTGTGCACCCTAATAAACTTATCTGGGGTCAGAGACAGAACAGCCACAATATTAAACATAGAGGATAGGCAGTGGTAACACACGCCTTTAATCCTAGCATTCCAGAGGCAGAAATCCATGTGTTCAAGGATACAGCCAAGCATGGTTACTCACGCCTTTAATCCCAGGGAGTGAGACAGAAAGAGAAAGATATATAAGGCATAAAGACCAGAAACTAGAAGCATTTGGCTAGTTAAGCATTTGGCTGGTTAAACTTTCAGGCTTTTGAGAAGCAGTTCAGCTGAGAGCCATTCAGATATGAGCACACAGAGGCTTCCATTCTGAGGAAACAAGATCAGCTGAGAAGTTGGCCAGGTGAGGTTAGCTGTGGCTTGTTCTGCTTCTCTGATCTTCCAGCATTCACCCCAATACCTGGCTCAGGTTTGTTTTTATTAATAAGAACTGTTGACATTCATGCTACAACTGAATGATAAGAACTTTATCCAAAATAATAGAAACTATCCATGGCAGGATATGTAATTTCATACTAATGAGGCCAGAAGTGGCATAATAATTATTACATGAAAGATGACCTAGTAACAGATAAATCCACAAAATTACCAAAATAGAAAATATCACTGGACTCACATTTAATGACCTTCTGTTATGCAGATCAGAATGAATATAGCTATGTATATTCAATCAAAATGAAGGAAATAAACTGAAGTAAAAAAATTTCTACTTGACCATTTTTCCTACTCTACTGGCCATTAGCTGGTGACTTAACACTTCACCCAGATTTCATGAAAAATACAAACAAATAGCAAGAACATAAATTTATCTTCACTCTTAATTGTCTATCAGCTGACTCTCCACTTGGAACTTGCTTCTGCATTTCCACTTTATAGGCTTGTGTTCTAAATTGAATGCAAGCCATCCTCCTCCATTTCTGACCTTAATACCAGGATCCTACAGCTACAGAAATGCATTCATGGAATGAAATAAATCCTACATCCTACAAAAAGAATCATACATGGGCATTTTTCTCTAGCAGAGTCCACACAATTCTACCAAATTGTTTGCCAGTTCCCTCTAATCCTATAGGAATCAAACTAAATAAGAAACAACCCTCACTGGTCACCATCAACACCAATGTTTCTTCCTGAACATATCTATATCAATTTGCAAGTACTTAGAAACAGGAATAAAATGGGGGAAATGAAGCTAAATTGACAGAATCTACAAGGTTTCTAATCTAAATTAGAGAAAAATATTGTGAGTCATCTAAAGGGATTGTAATATAAGATATCTCAACTCCAAATTCTCACATTCCTCCTCTCCAGTCTGAAGCAGCCAGCACCTGTCTCTGTCATTGTAACACACATAAGGAACTCTGGAGTCACTAAAATCATTGGCATTATTTTTCACAGGAGAACAACTACACTTTGAAAATTATCCAAAGCAGTGTGTTAACATTGATTCAACATTCCTTCTGCAGAGAAAACCATGACAATATTCCACCCCTGAGCAGCTAAAAGCATGGCAGAGGAAGGTAGAGAGGATCAGAGTATCAAACGTTTAAATAGTATAAATAAAAACAAACCCATCTTCTATCCTTGAGAGTACAAAATGATGATCAGGAAAACACACCTGAAAAAGAGTTATGTGAATACAAAAGAGGGGTGCAAGGATCAGAAATAAAAGGTACCTTTGTGTGCATCCAATTTTCTTTGAGTACAATAGAAAATGAATTCTGAAAATGAATGCATTTTTAAAAGCACTTACTGGTTGGAATAACTTTCTTCTATGGTAAAATCAATCATTTTTTCCTGGGATAAATAATTATAAAGAGTAACAAATGCAACAATCACCACATTTCCATCACTATATCGATTCCATTGGGTTTTCAAATAGCACTGAGACGCATTGAAGGAGCACACAAGAACAAGAGTCTGCAGGAGCCAGAAGATAAAAATCCAAGAGCACATCTTAAAATAGATGTGTCTACCACAGTGTAAGCATGGGCACATGGGTCTGAAAGTGGCTATCAGGTATATACACAGCTTGTGTGTTTGTGAGCACATGCATTTGTAATAATGGTGAGTGAAGTCATCACTCTAATCACGTATTTCTTAAGCAAGCCTCTTCCACTCTATGGAGAATTCATGAAAACTTCCTTCCCTTAGTCTTCTCATGTGAGACCCTGCATTCATGATAAAAACAAGCTTCAAAATATATTTGGAGATCTTCCTTAGCCTCAGGCCACACAATTTCATGTACAAGGACAAATAACAAGACCCCAGGGATCACTTCTCTTGAGTACACTTGCCCAAAACTCTATAATAGTTACATGCAAAAGTGACTTAGGATGATGCAAATGTCTTCCAACAGAGGATGCCATGGGAAGTGAGATGGAAAATGTGGAAAGAATGTGTAATCCAGAAACAGTGCACTGAAAGTCAGTAGGACACCCTGCTTTCTAAAACTGATTATTGCCTATGCCAATCTAACTTGACAATGACCTGGAGGAGTCTTAAAATCCTTTCTGTATGAATCATTCATGTCTGCAAACCAATATTACATCAATCAATGTCTTTCTAGAGTCTAAAGTACTCTCTGTCTCATTCCTTGGAACCTGGTAGGGAAAATTCATTAACTTCAAAACAATGAGTTAATATCATTGCTTAGATTAGTTTCCCTATTTAGATTTGGAACTCTGATCTACTCTGCTAGTGTGTCTTCTTGTCAATTGTGAATCATTCATACAATATAAAATCCTTATTCCTCACTATATCCATACAAAAACATTACCCTCTATTTATGCTTTACTTTGAACATGAAGTATTTATGAAACTGTTTCATTTTCAAAAACAACAAAAGAGCTCATGTAGTCCACCAACCACATATTAGTTCACAATATTTAATGGAAGTTAACCTAAAGGGGCAAAAGTTCCATGACTGATAATTTAAATTTTCAAGGATTTCACATGAATATTTATGCCTAACAGCTCAGCCATAGATTCATATAGGTTCTATGGTATAGGCAAGACCTTTCTTCTACTTGATTGTATAATCTACATGACAAAGGTGTATAGATTAGGTAGCTCCTATCCTGAGCACTATCACTCATGTCAATATATCTCTGTTATATATAGACTGGAAGGATTTCCCTTCTGAAAAAAAGAACATTTGCTGATTATAACAATCACCTGCACTTTATCTTGAGGGAAATCTTAAGTGACTATAGACTAAGGTCTTCCCAAAAGTTCTATTAAACTTGAAGTCCAGTTTGGAAATGTGTTGCTTGCTGAGGTGGTCAGTGTGGATAAGGTCATTATGGGTGGACCTGATGTGGTAGGAAAGAACCTCCTATGGCATGGCAAAAATGTGGACCACAGAATCCAGGGCTGCTGAGACTTCTACAACCCGACTCTCAGAAAAGATGTCACTCCTTTTTTCAGAGGCTCAGAGGACAAGCAGACCCAGAGAAACACTGGGTTTGAATTTCTGTGTGCCAGAGTTGTGAAAGAAGAGAATTCTCATGTTTTAAAGCACTCATTATTGGTTCTTTATTGTAACATTACCAGATAAAAGCATTATTTCTATAGATGGTTGAGCTAGTAGAAAATGTTTACTACAAATAATCACCAGAATAACTCCAAATTAACCATACAATTCCTAGTATATGTGACTAGACTATTTATTATTCTCATTCTGTATTTATGGGTCTGATACTTGGAGTTCATAATAGCAATAAGTACTTTAGATCTGATCCTGTGTTTCTGTCGCACTTAATTTAACTTACAGTTCAAATGTCAGTGTCAGTATAGAAATTAAAACCCCTTATATTGTATTTCACTGGGGACAGGATTGTGCAAGTTGGAAAAATAGATATGGAGATGAGAGAGGTTTTAGAAATTGTGATACAGAAAAAGATTTTGAGTCAGTCAGACTCTGACTTAACACTAGCTTTTAAAAATGATCTTATAAAGTGATGGATAACCTTAAAATATTTTCCTGTTAGCTTAGATGTTATGGATCCTCCTGCCATCCTCTATGCACCCATACATACTCAGTGTACCCTTCTGCCCCATTATATCTACTTCTTACCACTTTCCATGTGTCCTAATTCTAGTCTCTTCTTCAAAGTGGTGCACACTTCCCTACGGGAGACTATTTCTTCCACTCTCAGCATTCCTTACTCACGATTCCTCTCCTGTCTTCTCTTATCCCCAAAGCTAGTAAATATATATATACATAGTATCTTACATGAATCATAGGTATTTTATATAGATAATAAATATTATGCTTCCCTATAAACTTTACAGACATCCTGTCTGTCATTTCACTCTTCTTCCTCACACTTTTGAATTTACCTCTGTCCACATACTTATTTAGAAACACCCCACTCCATTTTCCCAATTCTACACTCAAATAACTTGTGTCCTACTCTTCCCTTCTCTATTGGTCCCACAAGCTGCAGTGGTTCCTTTAATTTTTGTGAGTTCTAATTTGTGTCAGTTCATGAATTCACACCTGAAAAAGTGCAGATAAGAACCATAGGAAAGATCATTGTAGGATATAGTACAATATGCAATTTCAATACAGAGGCCCCTTAATTTGAACACCTTCAGAGTCATAACAACAAGACTGAAGTTCACACTGCTACAAAATTATTTTCTATAGGTCAGAGATATGTCATAAGAATGTCAAAGGCTTGGAAATTAAACATTAGCAAAAAATAATATGTATAATTTTATTGTAATCAAGTATAACAATCCCTCACATAAATGGTATACAACATAAAAATGTTACTGCATGCAGCTTATGATCAATTAAGCCAGAAAAAAAAGGTGCCACAGCTATTGGAAATTGTGCAGTCAACACTACAACGTTGGTTGTTTGTGAAGCATGATTTTCATAAATTTAACATATTATGGGCAAAATGTTAATCTCTGAAGATGCCTCCAAGGTGATTGACTTAGCAAGAATGAAATGACCTTGAAAGTCACAACATACAGACATGCAACTCTTTCTCAGGCACATATAAAGGGGACAGCTAGCTCACTATTAGAATGCTACTGTCTGACTTAAGACACCATGTGACCAGCTTAGAAATCTTCTCCAGATTATTTAGATATTGGGAAGACTGTGGAACTTTTAGAATTTGATCCTCACTGGTGAAAGCAGATCATTGCTTTAGGACTTTTTTTTTTTTGAGCTGAGGATCGAACCCAGGGCCTTGCGCTTGCTAGGCGCTTTAGGACTTTTAATGTTATACCACCTACTGGCTCAGGCTTTCTGTCTCCACTTCCTTGTAGTCTACCATATGAGGGGTGGATTATGCCTTCACCTCTCCCACTCTGTAATTCATCCTGAGCTTCAAATGTGTCTGCATGTAAACACTGAATTTATTCTTGTGAGGCACACAATGTAAAATATTTTCATCCGTTACATTGTTTTCTATGTGTCTGGTCATTTTTCTCAGGGTCAGAGAAATGACTAATACAAATTAATAACAATTGTTACATTATAAGTCAAATCAAATCTTTTTACATCTAGTACTACATATTTTTTTACCCTATTAGAATACAGAAATACCTAATTTTTTAAGTAAAGTATTTAAAAAGTATACCAAGTGTTGAACTATGGAGTCTGGGATAACTATGGTAGTTAGGAAGATGTGATCCTGTAAAAAACATTTCAAGTAAATATGACACCTATGATAAGACACAAACATACACACACACATATACACACACACACACACACAAACACACACACAAACATGCGCGTGTGCGCACACACACACACACACACACACACACATACACACAGGCATACACAGAGACAGAGACATAGAGAATGAAATAATTTCATGAGGGAGAAACTTGGTTGATTAGCAATGGAATGTGCCAGTAGAGGACTCATAATAGTTGCTAGTGAATAATGTCAAATACCTCAACAACATTACCTAGACAAACAAGCCTCAATCACAAAAATCTCTAAGAGACTCAACAGTCAAACCATATCAAATCATGTCTTACCATATTACTGGATTTATTTTTACTAGTAAAACAAATTTTAACATGCTTTATTTAATAAATTTTATGCAGAGACTGGAATTTCCATGCAGGGATATTATATATCCAGATATGCTTCCCATGATGGGTTTTCAATGAATTTTAACAAAGAATGTAATTTACTTTTTGAAAAATTATCCATTCTTTTGGTTTTAGTAGTCCATCATTCAGACTGGTCTATGATGAATAATCAAAACTCCCCAGTAAAACAATGAAGAACTCAGACCAACTTAGATTTTTCTTTATTTTTTCTTTTTACATTTGTTCTTCTGTTATATATTACATTGCTGTAGCTGGAGAGTTTCTCTCCAGCTCCCACCAAGCCCCTACAGTCCCACAGCCCACTTATAAATAAACACACACACTCTTATATTATTTAAACTCTTTGGCCTAATGGCTCAGGCTTCTAGCGATCTAGTTCTTACATCTTAAAACAACCCATTTCTATAAATCTATACCTTGCCACATGGCTCATGGCTTACCAGTATCTTAAATGTTGGCACTCATGGCGGCAGTTGGCAGTGTCTCCTCACTCAGCCTTCCTGTTCCCAGAATTCTCTTTTCTGCTTGTCTTGCCTATTCTTCCTGCCTGGCTACTAGCCAATCAACATTTTATTTATACAGAGTGATATCCACAGCACTTCCCCATTTCTTTTCTTTTTTTTCAAAAAGGAAGGTTTTAACTTTCACATAATAAAATTATACATAACAAAACAATTTTCAAGCAAGAATTACAGTTACAATGTTAAAGAAGATCTATCCTATCTTTGTGAGTCTAAGGTTTCATATCTAACTTATCTTTTATTATAACTGAGGAAATTATAACTATCTAGTATTCAGCTACATCAAAGACCTCAGAAGGATATAATATTACCTGAGAAACAGGAGAAGGATGCAAGCAACTTTCAGGAGTCTTGCAGGGTAGACAGAGACAGCTGGCAGCCTGGACAGTCATCCAGTTTCTCTGTAAAGTTGGGGCATCTGTCTTCAGCCCACAGGCCTAGAGTCTCTCAGTCACTTCTCTCTGTGTCCTCTAGAATGTCTGGTAGTTTCCTCTGTGAAGCAAAAACCTGAAGGACCATTTTGCCAAGCAGAGTTCAGTGGTCACCTTCCTATGGGTCCTGCATGTCCAGTCGATCAAGCAGTCCAAGCAAGAACAATTTCTTGCCCAAATGGCTATTTTTGCCAAGGTGAAGATAAACTCTATATAGAGTATCTTCGATGCCCATCCTCCTCTCTGAAATAAATCAGTGCTGCCAGGGGCAGACGTGTCTCACTGTTCAGAAAGTCTAAATTTTTAAAACATTTTAAATGCCATATTGTGTAGGTCTTTGAAGTGTTTGAAGATTACCTATCTATCTGAAATATATCTATGTATACCTAGAAGACTTAACTAACATGGCTACAAGTATGATTATCATAGATGACTAATTATTAATCTATTTCTTAATTATCCATTACAATTTTAAATGAGCTGTACAAACATAATACCTTAAACAAGAGTAGAAATATACACACAGTATAAAAAAATTAACTTTAAACTTGTATCAATAAACTAAAATCTATACCAATGTAAAACACTTTAAATAAGTTGTTGCTCTTTAAAAGTAGATTCAATAATCTACCCTTTTAAACTATCATATCTATATCCCCTTTTCTTTTTTAGAAAGAGATTGCATTTATAATCAAACTGTTTTAAATAAAAATAATGGTTTTTCTCTCTTCCACACCAGAGGGCTCTTCTGATATGAGACACAAGAATCTCTTAACCTTTTCTTTCAGCAATATGCTTGGGTTTAGAGGAGGAGTGAGCCAATTCCATCTCCAAAGCCAGCTTGGTATATTTGGGAATTTGGGCGTAGCTTCTCTTACTACTTCCTGCTGGAGGGGGGACTCTGTATCTTATGGGGACACAAAGAAAATTTTAGGATTATGGAGTAGTCCATGAGGGTGTATCGTCTGAGCCAGTTGCCTTGAAACCATTCTGGATGTTGAATCATCTGGGCCATGGTGTTATTGGAGACCTTTCTGGGGGTCTTGGCTGGTCAAACCTGATATATCTTAATCTGGAACAAATCCATAGCCTCTGGCTTTCTGTGGAAACAAAAGCAGAGTCTCTTTTCCAAAGCAACGTATCCTTAGATCCAAATTTTGAATTCAAGGTATCTTTAAAATATACATATTGACTAAACTCAACAACTTTTACAATCAAATGGTTTTCTGCAGTTAAAAATCCCAAAGACAACACAATCCAGATTCTCTGTGTGATATCCATCTTTATGTGGCTCATTTTTTATATTACCTTTACTGTCTCTTTCGAGACTTTATTTTTAAAAACTATTTCTTTATATAACTGTATATATTCCTTTTTCTCTCTCTTCCAAGCCTACGTGCATTTTTACACACGTTGTAAAGCATTTAAAGCCTTGTTGCCTCTGAATCTGTCTTATTGTGAATCTATTGCTTTAAACTGCAGCATTTGGAAGACTGAAACAGTGCTGTGGCTGCTGGCTCCACCCACCTCAGGTTCCCAACGTGGCGGTGGTGCGTTTACTGCCGGCTACTCTCTGAAACAGTGGGTCTATATTTCTATCAAAGCAGCGTATAGCCCAGAAACCTCTTTTTTTTGTACTAGCAAAGGCTAAATCCACCAGGCAGCATAATGTGCACTTGTAGATGCCTCATTCATGCCATAAATGGTCCTTCAGGTTCCTGCTTCACAGAGGAAACTGCCAGACATTTTAGTGAAAATTTTAGTGAAAAGTGACTGAGAGACTCTAGGCCTGTGGGCTGAAGACAGATGCCCCAACTTTACAGAGAAACTTTGGATAGCTGTCCAGGCTACCAGCTGTCTCTGTCTACTCTTGCAAGACTCCTGAAAGTTGCTTGCATCCTTCTCCCGTTTCTCAGGTAATATTATATCCTTCTGAGGTCTTTGATGTAGCTGAACACTAGTTATAATTTCCTTAGTTATAATAAGAAATAAGTTAGATATGAAACCTTAGACTCACAAATATAAGATAGGATATCTTCTTTAATTTTGTCAAATACAAATAGACTAGATATTATAAACAGACTAAATATTGTAACTGTAATTCTTGCTTGATAATTGATTTGTTATCTGTAATTTTACTATGTGAAAGTTAAAACCTTCCTTTTGGAAAAAAAAAAGAAAAGGGAAGTGCTGTGGATATTGGTCTGTATAAATAAAATGTTGATTGGCCAGTAGCCAGGCAGGAAGAATAGGCAAGACAAGCAGAAAAGAGAATTCTGGGAACAGGAAGGCTGAGTAAGAGAGACACTGCCAGCCGCTGTCATGACAAGCGAGATGTAAGGTACCGGTAAGCCTCGAGCCACGTGGCAACTTATAGATTAATAGAAATAGGTTGATTTAAGATGTAAGAACTAGATATCTAGAAGCCTGAGCCATTAGGCCAAAAAGTTTAAATAATATAAGAGTGTGTGTGTGTTTATTTTATAAGTGGGCTGCAGGACTGTAGGGGCTTGGCGGGAGCTGGAGAGAAGCTCTCCAGCTACACATTGCAACAACAGTTTCCACTCCCTCCTCCTCTCCCAGTTCCTTCCCCACCTCACCTCTTCCACCACTTCCCTCTCGAAAAAGGGCAGGCCTCCCTGGGGTATCAACTAGATATGGTGAATCAAGTTGCAGTAAGACTAAGCACTTCCCTTTATGAAGGCTGGACTAGGCAAACTAGTAGGAGGAAAAAGTTCCCTGAATCAGGCAAAAGAGTCAGAGACAGACCCTTATCCAAACATAGGAGTCCCACAAGAAGACCAAGCTACACAACTATGACATATATGCATAGTGCCTAGGTCAGAGCCAGGCAGACTTCCTGATTTGGGGGGTCGGTCTCTGTGAGATGCTATTACACAAGGTTAGTTGATTCTATTGGTATTCTTTGGGTGTCCTTGACCCCTGTGGCTTCTATCTCACTGTCTTCAAAGGATTCACTGATCTCTGTCTAATGTTTGGCTGGGGGAATCTCTGCATTTTTTCTATCAATTGTTGTATGAAGCCACTGAGATGATGATTTTATCTTGTGCCTATTTTATACTTTCTGAATGTCCAGAGATGATGAGAGCACAAGTGTGGACACCTTTGCCTGGATTTTTAACTCTAGTAATATTGCTCAAAGGGGTCATTGTGGTTTCTGTTATCGCAATATTATTCCACAATAATATTGTTTCATATGTAATGATGTTCAAATATTGAGAATATAAACTATAGGATGCAAGTATTGATGATATAGTGAGTATATTCTTTAAGGTTTGAAATCCTTCAACAACAGCACAGGTTAATCATAAAAATGAGAAATTCCACAACTATAAACTTCATAACTTGACAGATTCCTTGGCAAACACTGATGTTTCAATATTTTTTTGCTCAATGCAATTTCTAATGATAGATACAAGATATTCCTCTCTAAATGCAGATTCTATTACCAAAAGCATCCTTAAGGCCTTTGGGTTTTTATTGTACAAACTGATAACATTTATGTACATTTGTATGATGTCTTATACTCACAAGATCTGGCTGTAATAGTGATGAAAACCTATTTATTGAGAGATGATGGTCACTCCTTATGCTGGACATCAAACATATAGACACTGGCCCTCAGACCCAACCTTTCTGATGACCTTAGGGGAACGAAGAAAAAGCTGGAAATCATGAAACTACAGATACAAAGATCTAAGCCTTCAATATTTCCAAAATTATAAATATAAATATAGTTTCAAATACTTAAAATGATGCTTTTTAAATAGTTTATTTTAAATTGTGTGATGAAATAAAGATGATGCAGTGGGATGGGGAAAGTCTTGTCCAGGGAACAATGCCTAGAATATATGAGCAACATAAAGCAAGTATGTCATAAATGGCACATTAATATTTTGATGAAAGTAAAATGAACTGAAATAGTAAATGCTTTATTGTAGATGTAACCAACCGTCTTATTAAATAAGAAACACAGAGCCAAGGTAAAGATAAAAGCCCAAGAGGTCAGAGCTATAGGAGCTTACCCGCGTGCTGCTGGCTAGCTTCTTCCGCCAAGAAACCTCTCCGAAAAAGGAGCTACTTCCTGTGCGTTTGACTTATAAAGAGTTCTGGTTCTTCCTTCTCATTGGTTGTAAACCCAACTACGTGACTGTCTCATCACTGCCTCTCTGTACAGACCTCCAGGTCTTCTATGGTTGGTAAGGCGTGTGTCTCCAATGTTGGC
>CABHPQ010044555.1:0-17188 GCA_902168405.1 Peromyscus aztecus
TGTTGCTAGGCAGCCTGACTGTAAGATGATCTAGTTCCCTGTCTTATGGGGGTCTGTATTTTTCCACTAACTACAGGTTCTGTCCTTGTCCCTGACAGCTTGGCTGTATCCTTCAACACACAGAGATCCAGAAGGATCTCTGCCTCTTTAATGCTAGGATTAAAGGTGTGTGCTACCACTGCCTATCCTCTATGTTTAATATTGTGGTTGTTCTGTTCTCTGATCCCAGATAAGTTTATTAGCATACACAATATTTCAGGGAACACAATACCACAATAAGGTTTGCAAAAGGAGTCACAACACACAGGTTGAGAATCGCTGGCTTAATTTTTAAAAGCACCGAATTCTCTTTTAGAGACCTGTGTTTGATTCCCAGCACAGATGACTGCTAGCTCATGTCTGTAACTCCAGTTCCAGTATATTGAGCCCCTCTTCTGGCCTCTGAGGGCATTGTGGTACATGAATAAATATGCTGGGAAAAGAACAGTACTCATAAACTAAAAATAATTAAATCTCAAATATTTCAGAAAAATTCATACTGCATAGAGATTTTTCTCATAATCTAGAGTCCATTTTTTTTTTTTTTTTTGGTTTTTCGAGACAGGGTTTCTCTGTGTAGCTTTGCGCCTTTCCTGGAACTCGCTTGGTAGCCCAGGCTGGTCTCGAACTCACAGAGATCAGCCTGCCTCTGCCTCCTGAGTGCTGGGATTAAAGGCGTGCGCCACCACCTCTCGGCAACCATTTTTTTTTTTAACTGAAAGAAAGATTTCTTGACCACATGGTCCTCAGTGAAGGTGTGAACTCCCATATTATATGCATGGAAGGGAGGGAGATTTCCTTCATTTTGTGTTTGTTCATTTTTCTTCTTACAGAGACGTCATGTTATTGGTTACTTTTCTATTGTTATAAGAAAACATCATGACCAAAGTAATTTATAAAAGAAAGTATGAATTTGGGGGCTCATGGTTCTAGAAGGTTAGTCCAAGTCCAGTGTGGTGGGAAGCATGGCAGCAGGCAAACAGATACGGCCCTGGAGAAGGAGCTAAGAGCTTTGATCTTTAACTGCAAGTAGGAGACAGAGAGATAATTGGGAGTGGAACGACTTCATCAAGCTGCATGCTCACCACTCTTCAAACAGAGCTATCAACTCATTCCAACCCATGCCTTCACAATACCTTCCAGTATCGCCAAGTAAACCCAGAGAGAAATGATGAAGTAGAGAACATCAACCAATCCAGCCTGCAACTGACTTTGCACAGTAAATGGTGCCCTTAATATAACATTTTGTCGAAAATGTTTATTTTCTTACACTTATACATGATCTACTATGTATATGATTACCACCAGATGCATCACAGGAAAAAGACATGTGCATTGAGTTAAGCCTATCAATCAAAATAGGAAATCATATACATTAGACACCTCAGCAAAAAACACCTTCTTCTGGGTGACAAAAGGAAGCTCCTAGAATTATCTGTTGATTAAACTTCAATTAATAACTTCTGTTCTATTGCATTTTACCTGTCCTACAGTTTGCTTTAAGTCTGAATAAAATTCTTGATGCCTTGTTACAACATGGATCACAATAAACCATTCTTCTATTAAATTAAAAAGGAATTATATCTCCATTTTTTCCTTTAATCAATTTAGTCATTAAATTCCCATAGACTCCTGCATAGTTAACGAAATTACACATTTTCTATTTTCTCTATGGCTCTATGATGTTACCCTTTTTATTTTTCTGAAATGTACTGAGAATACTTCAACGTTTGCACATACATAGTTAAACATAAACCCAAGAATCAACACTGAAAATTCTATGACTTAGCCACAGTTGGCTGCATATTTGCAACACTCAGGAACAATACAGGATTGCCTGAGGAGGTCTAAAGCCAGCATAGGTAGATGGCTTATAACTTCATGGCATAGAGCTCTAACTTCAAATCAGCACCAGGGAATCCAGTTTCCAGTAATAATGTTCATGATATTGAAAGTTTTCAAATAAATTCATAGGTGTTCCTCAGACTCCTGTTGCATGAATCAACTTCTTGTTTCTTTTTTGTTCTGAAAGATATTCCATGTCTGGTTACTTCACATCATATTCATCCACTAACTGATGGAAAATCTTGAGGTTTAATCCTAAGAATTGATAATTACAAGTAAATTTATTCTTTAAAAATAATCTGTATAGTTTTTTATGTGTAAATGAAGTTTCAAC
This sequence comes from Peromyscus aztecus, assembly GCA_902168405.1. Taxonomy (NCBI): domain Eukaryota; kingdom Metazoa; phylum Chordata; class Mammalia; order Rodentia; family Cricetidae; genus Peromyscus; species Peromyscus aztecus. The sequence goes on from CABHPQ010044555.1 coordinate 2,219, forward strand.
GTGAAAATGATATTTCAACACCTGTGGAGAAATACAAGGATGAGATTTTGTTAGTTGACTAAAGAGATAACCTAAAGAATGGAAAAAAATATTTACCAGTTATAGGTATGACAGATGTTTAGTGTCTAGAATTGTGTTGACTGTTTTTATGTCTACTTGATACAAGCTAGAGTTTTCTGTGAAAAGGAACCACAATTGAGAAAATGGCTCTTTATACTGGCCTGTAGGCAAGACTGTGTCTGGAATAACAATGTATGTGGGAGGGCCCATGCATGACACTATATGTGGTGCCACCCTTGGGCAGGTGGTCTTAGGTGCTATAAGAAAATAGGTTGAGGACTGGAGAGATGGCCTAGCCATTAAATACTAGGCTCACAACCAAAACAAGAAGACAAAAGAAAAGAAAATAGGTTGAGCAAGTTCTGAGGAGGTAGCTAGTGAGCAGATTTCTCGGTGGCCTCTGCTTCAACTCCTAACTCCAGGTACTTCCCTGCTTTAGTTTCTGCCATGGATTCCCTCAGTGACTGAATGTAACCTGAGAGATGGAAACTGAAATAAACCATTTTCTCCTCAAGTTGCCTTGGTCAGAGTGTTCATCATAGCAATAGAAACCCTAACTAAGACAACAATATACAAAGAACTCATAAAAACCAATACCAAGATGACAAACAAACCAATTAAAAAGTAGAGCATAGAACTGTGCAGAAAATTGTCAGAGGAAATGCAAATGGATACAAGATATTTTAAAAGGATTCACATCCTTAGCCATCATAGAAATGCAAATTATAACTACTTTGATATTTCATCTTACCCCAGTCAGAATGACTATTTAAGAAAACAAAAGACATGAAATGCTGCCAAGGATGTGGGGCATGGGAAGTAATCATACTCTGTTGGTGGGGTTGCAATTGGTACTGCCATTATGGAAATCCTTTTGGCATTTCCTCAAAAAACCTAGAATTAGATCTACCACAGGATCCAGCTATGCTACTCCTGGACACATGCCCAAAGCACTCTGTTTCCTACCAGGAGGCACATGCTCATCTGTGTTCAGTGTTGCTTTGTTTACAATAACTAGGGCATGGAAACACCCTAGATGTCAATCAACTGATATATAAATAATGAAAAAGTATTTTTACCTGTCAGGTTCATAATGTATATTAATCTCATTAGTACAGGGAACATTCTTTAAAATATGGTATATGTTAAGCCACAAAATATGTAAGTGTTAAAAACAGAAATTGTTTTACATAATTCTGACTAAAAGTCAATATTAAACTGAAACAATTTTCAAATTATGCAAAAATATAGATGTAAAAATGGTCCATTCTTGATTAAACAACAGGCAATGGAAGTTTGAAGTGGATATTTAAATTTTACTTTAACTGTTTCAGAAAAGAAACAGTAGTAACACTAAAATTTGGAAAGACTCCCCATGCTCATGGGTGTGTAGAATTAATGTTATGAGAATTACTAAGCCATCAAAAGCAATTTGTAGATTCAGTCCAATCCCAATGTCATTCTTCATAGCTAGGGAAAAAGGGAACAATCTTAAAAGATTCATGGAAACTGAGAAAGAAGAATAATGCTATATCCACTTCCATACATGAACTCAGTTATAGTAAGGAACAATAATGACAGAAACAGTATGGTGCTGACAAAAATGTACACATGTACATCAATGAAACAGAATAGAAGATCCAAATTTTAAGTCCACACAAATATACCCACTTTGTTTCTTTTTCTGTTTTAAACACATTCATACACACATACAAACACACACAAGCACACACACACACACACACACACACACACATCAACTGTAAGGAAAATGGAATACAAATATCAACAAATAGTGATGAAACATTGGAAGGGATTTCCACATATAGAGAATGAAACTAGAATCCTGTCTCACACTTTGCACTGAAATCAACTACACATGCATCAAAGACAGCAAAAAGACTAAAAATAACTCTAGAGATTCTGAAATTTCCAGAAGTAGAGGTTAGCAAATGTTCTACAACATACAAACATAGCTGAGAATGTTCTAAACAGGAATGCAAGTGAGTATGTCTGTATGGACTTAAAATCTGGATCTTCTGTTCTGAATTTCATTCTAGAAATAAGGCCAACAATTGACAAATAGGATGTTTTGAAACTAAAAGTCTTCTATACAGCAAAGGGAACAGTCAATTGACTGAAGAGCTAGTTTATGGAAAGGGAGAAATTCTTTGTCAGCTGTACATCTGACAGATGACTTTCATTTAGAATACCCAAAGAATTCGAAAGATAAAAGGTATAGAAACCAACCCAACAAAATGTGCTATAGATATGAAGGAACCACAAGATCTTGTACCCCACAAAAATATAGTTTATTAAATTAAAAAAACGTTTTAATGGCAATATCAGGTATAGCTAGAAAATGCTGTTCTCAGAGCTACATTATTAAACAAAACTCTAATGCAGGCATGACTACATCATTGTGATTTGTTGGTGAGGGGGGATACAGAGGCCACCAAACAATACAGAGCTTGTCTCTTGTCTACAAGATCTAGATGATACAGCCACATGAATGATCATACCATGTACTTTGATTGCATGATATAAAGAAATGAAGGTTGAAATGAGCTGGAAGCTTCTTTATGGATGGGTAACTTTGATAGTTCTGGAAGATGCTTTGAAGTTTCCTGGGAGAGAGAAGACATTGATGATCTCACACTTACAGGAACCCAACAGTCTACTAGGTGAACTGAATAGTGACATGTGCCCACCTGAACAGCAGTGACACTCCTGTAATTTAACCAAATATTTTCTTACTGGATTTGAGAATCACTCCAGAGCTGTGTACTTTAAATGTGGTGAAACAAACCTTACAATAAGTCCACAGACTCTAGATGAGAATTGGATATTGTTCAGCCAAACTGACCAAGTACTAAGCATCTCTCTGCTGTGGGATCATACTCTTCTACACTGGTTTAATAAAATGCTGATTGGCCAGTAGCCAGATAGGAGATATAGGTGGGATAAGCAGACAAGGAGAATTCTGGGAAGAGGAAGAGGCTGAGTCAGGAGATGCCAGCCTGCTGTCCAGGGAGCAGCATGTAACAGCACACAGGTAAAGCCATGAAACACGTGACAACATATAGTTTAGCAGAAACGGGCTAAATTTATGTATAAGAGCTAGTAATAAGCCTGAGTTAATGGCCATGCAGTTATAATGGATATAAGCCTTTGTGTGTTTATTTGAGCCCAAGTGGCTGAAGGACTGGCTGGTGAGAGAGATTTGTCCTGACTGTGAGCCAGGTGGGACCAGGAAAACTTCAGCTACAATTAGCATTCAGATGTGGTGGCAAGAGTTTCCACCTAAAAGCTGAGAATGCTTTAAAAAAGATTCTAAAAGGGAGCTAAAAATAGCGTCCTAGATTTTCTCTCAGGCCAGCTGCAGTCTGCGGGCTTGAGCTACTCTATGCTGGGTTTGCAGCATGTGGGCTTGACCTGCAGCATGATGATTCCTGCCCTGGTACACAGAGGCATCTCCAAGCTGAACAGTATGCTGCTGCATGGTGGATTTAGCTTTTGCTGATACAAAAAAAAATTAGAAGAGCTTTCTGAGCTATAACCAGCTGGATGGAGGCATGGTCCCACTGCCTACCAGAGTCAGTAGACACAGCTGGCAGTGAATTATCTCCACCTTGTTGAAAAGCTGCTTGGACGGAGTCAGCAGCCAAGGCTTCTGCTTCAGTACTATCCACTACAGTTTAAAGCAATAGATTCAAAACAAGGCAGATTCAGATGGAATTAGACTTTAAATGGTTTATAGTATGTGTAAAAATGTATGTAGGCTTGGAAGAGAGAAGATGATTATAGACAGTTACATAAAGAAATAGTTTTAAACAGTGAAGTCTTTAAAGAGACAGTAGTATAAAAATTGTAGTATAAAAATAAGCCACATAAAGATGGATATTACACAGAGAATCTGGATTGTGTTGTCTTTGATATTTCTAACTGCAGAAAGACATTTGATTGTAAAAACTGCAGAGTTAACTCAATATGTATATTTTAAAGGTATCTCAATTTCAAAATTTATGTCTAAGGATACATTGCTTTTGAAAAGAGGTTCTGCTTTTGTTTCCACAGAAGATGAGAACCTTTGGATTGCTTCCAGGCTAATATGGATGGATCAACCAAACCCCTGAAAGGTCTCCAATGATAGCCTAGGCCCAACATCGAACACAGCTTTAAAGCAATTGACTGAGACAATGCAGCCTCACAGACTACTCCAGTCAGGACTTCATCATAATTCTTATTTTTTTCAGGATCCTCATAAGATTATCAGTGCCCCCTATCAGCAGGAAGTAGTATGAGAAGCTTTCCCAAATTTCCAAAATATTGCTTATAAATATTTATTTTTATTCAAATCAGGTTAATTATAAATGCAATCTCTTTTTAAAGAAAAATGGGTGATAGGATATAGATTTGATAGGATGAAAGGGTAGATTATTGAATTTACTTTTAAAGAGCAATTTGTTTTAATTTGCTATAGATTTTAGTTTATTGTTACAAATTAAAGTTAATTTTGTTATACTGTATGTATATTTCTACTCTCGTTTAAGGTATTATGCTTCTGAAGTTCATTTAAACTGTAATGGATAATTAAGAAATACAGATTAAGAATTAGTCTTCTATGATAATCAAACTTATAGTCATGTTAAGTTTTCTAGGTTTACATAGATATAATTCAATTAGACAGGTAATCTTCAAATCCTTCAAACACCTACAGAATATGGCATTTAAAATGTCTTAAGAACTTTGACTTTCTGGACATTGAGACATGTCTGCTCGAGGCAAGTCCAATTTACTTCAGAGAAGATAATGGGTATTGAAGAAACTCATTATGGAGTTTGCTTTCTTTGTGGCAAAAGTTCGCCACTGGGCAAAAAACATGCCCTTGTATAGACTGTTTGATAATATGTTGTATAAACTGGACATGCAGGACCCATAGGAAGGTGACCACTGAACTTTACAAGGTGAGATGGTCCTTACGGGTCTTGCTTCTCAGAAGAAACTGCCACACATTCTACAGGACACAGGAAGAAGCAACTGAGAGACTCTAGGCCTGTGGGCAGAAGATGGGTGCCCCAACGTTGCAGAGGAACTTTGGGTAACTGACCAGGCAGGCAGCTGTCTCTGTTATTTCTAGATTTTTGGAAGTTGCTTACAATGCACTTCCTGTTTACTAAAGTAATATTATATCTTTCTGAGGTCTTTTGTTTTTTTTTTTCCTTTAATAGTATTTTAATATTTAATACCAATAAAGGAAGTAACATTACATAAGGAAACACTTAAAAAACAGTAAAGTACTGGATTTCAGGTTCCCCACATATGACCACTAGAGAAGAAAGGCCAGACAGGGTAATTGAAGGTGCCAGGAGGGTACCTGTATATGAGGGAACTCTTGGCAACATTCAGGAAACTTAAACTTCCATCCTCACAATCAAGGAACACACCGACTTGGCCCAGCGGCTTCTCTATGTAGTGCTGGAATACTGGGCATGTGGTGAGGAGACTGTAATGATTACCCTCCTTCACACAGACAAGAAGAAATTCACCCTCAGATTCAATCAGTTGGTTTCTATTCCTCAACTGGGAATCCTTACAGACCCCTACAGCCCAGTCCCAAGACTCATTCAAATCAATCTCCCAGTAATATTTCCCAGAGATGAAGCTCTGTGATCCCCAGGAAGCCAAATAGAACCCAGCATAATCCGCAGGTATATCTTTACGGTGAGGTCTGAAGCTCAATCTTCTCATGGCATGAAATAGGTTCATCTTGTAATGCAGCATGGTTTCGTTATCAAAGAAAATGGGCACTTGCAAGTGGTTGTAACTTTCAGTCAGTCCAGTAATGGGTAGGGCTTGGAGCTTTGGATTCATAGTGTGGATCATGCTCAGCTGCATTGACTCACTCCTTCTGAATATGTCATCCAACCCCTGCAGCAGGACCACATATGGCTCCTGGGACATTGCCATCAGCTCCTGATACATTTCTCTTAGTTCTTTGCTCTTTTGGATCATCATAGCTTCACTTGTCCTTAGTTTCTCTAAAACACATTGGCCTTCATTTCTCATAGACTCAATGTGTTTCTCTTCCTCTTCACAGAGGAGTGGATGCATTTTCCTATACTCTGTCCTTATCATTTCTTCCCGAAGAGTCAAGTAGTCCATCCACAGAGTTGTCATTCTGTTCTCTGCTTCTATATTCTCTTGATTTTCTTGGATCTTCTCCCATAAAGATGCCATTTGCTTCAGAATTCTTTCCATTTGATCCTCAGCAGCTGTTTCAATGGGACAGTGTCTGTGTCCTCTGTGCTCCTGGGAGTTAGAGCAGAGTTGACAGAGTAAGATCCTGTTCTCGGCACAGAAGATCTTCTTTGTTTTCTTGTGAATCACAAACTTTTGCTCCTCAGAGCTCAGGTCCTTCATTAGGCTGGATTGTCTGGTAATGGACACCAGTTTCTTCAGAACAATGTTGGTTCTCAAGTCCTTCTGAGATGGTTCCCTGCACATAGGGCATTGGACAGGATGTTGGATGTCTTCCCAGGAAAGGTGGAGGCAGGCTCGACAGAAACTGTGGCCACAGCTTATGGTGACTGGATCTGTCAGGCAGCTCAGGCAGATTTAGCAGTTAAGTTCTTTCTGGAAGGCTTGTGGGAGGTCTGACTCCATTTCTCCAAGAAATAGTCTCCGGTCTTAGTAGTGTTTTGTGGAGACACAGCAATATTAGATCAGCTCTGGGGTATGATCCTCAATGTGTGGAGGAGATAGATCTAGCAGTCTAGGATCCAGAAGTTATGGAAACTCACTCTGTCTGGTCTAGAGAACAATGAACCTGTCTGGCCCCTGGAGTGTCCTTATATACTATGTAAAGACCACGCCCACTTCCTCCCATGGTTGCTTTAAGTAATGCTTCAAATAGGTGAGTTCTTGAAAGTAGCATTATTCTTAATGGACAGAAGATTGAATTAACTTTGTGGCCCATGTTCACAAGCAAATCTCCACAGTAAGGTTTCCTGAGTTCCTGTTTAGCTGGGTGTGGTAGCTCACACCTTTAATCCTAGAGTCCTAGGGATTGGGCTGCTGAAGTAGTAGGTGTTTTAGTTTAAGGCCTGCATAGGATATACAATAAGAACTTGACTTCAAAAAACACAGTAATTTTGCTACAACATTACACTATTTCTAAATATTTTGTGGTATGCTTATATTTTTGCTTTTCCTTTTGTTTTTGTTTTTTTTTCCCTCTATCAAATGTCTTAGATTTAACCATTGGAAGCAAACTAAATGGAAAGGTTACATCAGAGAAGGGATACATGTCAGTGCTTTTTGGAAGCCAAATGGGACAGACTGGGAGCTGCCCCTCAATTTGATCCTTTGCAAACAAAGATGTCCACAGTGTTCCTGGAACTCTGGCTCAGGAAAGGGGGAGATTGCTGGTTCTGCACATTGTAGTCACCTTGCTCACCACTCACTCCTGGCAAGCATCTGGAGAACCACCTTGCCAGCTTTTCTTCTTGTGGCCAGAGACAATGTCATCAATCTGCAGAGGCAGTACTGCACTCTCCACTGTGGTTTTGTTCATTTGTAGCTTCACCGGCAACGGCTCGCATATACCCAGCTCTTTCATATCCCCTGAGGTACCAGTCTCACCATTCCTACCCCAGGAATCACAACTCTCCTGTGTGTGCTTGGCTCGAAGGGAGGTAAGTAAATGCATGGTACTGGCCCCAAAGTTCTGGATCAAGGTACAAGAGATAACCTAAAGCTTGGGCCACAGCTCTATATGGCCATTGTTCTACACCAGTCATGGCCTTAGATTTTTGTGTCAAGGCATGGGCCACAGCCATTTCTGAGGCTCCACGACCAGGTACCAACTGAGGGTCCAGAAGAATGTTTTGGCACACTTGCATGGTATCCTAGAGGTTGCTTTCTACTTCTGACAGTATCCCCATGCTGGCTCCTCTAAGAAGAATGGTGCAGGGTTTGAGTCAGCACTCAGTGAGCAATGTGAAGTGTTCATCTCCAATTTTCTTGATTTCCAATAGGCCTGTGCCTGTACCATCATCTTTTCCTCTCACTTCCTCTGATCTGCTTACTATCTGTGCTCCACAGGCTCTGGCAATGTGATTAATGACTGTCCTCCATACTCTGCGAATGGCCATGTCATTGGCCAGCATGAGGTGGTGCTGATCTAAATCTGAGATCCCTTCTCTGAGATGACCATGCCAGGCTTCAGGGGGACATTGTTCTCACACAGCTGCTGAATGTACTCTTCTTCCAGTTGCAGAATTCAGGTGAAATCCTCCTGTCCTGTAATCTCAATGTCAGTCTGGCTTTCTCCTTTCTTGTACTTCAGAGAAGAATCCAGTAGCACAATCTTAGGGTTCTTGATATAGTGGTGCATTCGTGAATGGGTCAAATCCTTGTTAATCATGACTCCATGTAAGACCCATGAGTCTTCAATGATGCCCTCAGGGATCTTTTCCACTCTTGCATACTTCTTGATGTCAATTTCCTTTAGGCTGGTCTCTCCAAACTGCAGTCTTAACAGCATCCTGGGCTATATTGCATGCTAAAGAGGACCATCGAATGAAGACTTTTGCAGTAATAGAGCTATTGATGATGTTCAGCAGTATATCATGGTTATTGACATCAATGGGGTACTAATTTTCTTCAGAGTGCTGATCATATCAGCCAGTGTCATATGGTAAGCACTGATCACAACTGTTAGGTGCATCTGCTTCTCTAGAAAGTGCTCAGGCACAGACAGCATTTCTCCTGCAAGAATAATTACTGATGTGGTCCCATCTCCAACCTCTTCATCCTGGGACCTGCTAATTTCAACCATGGACTTGTCTGCTGGATGTTAGACTTGAATCTCTGGAACAATGGTATTGCCATCCTTGGTCATCACCATACCTCCCATTGTGTCCATTGTTTATCATCGATGTAGGTCCCAAACATGTCCAGATGATCTCTGCAACTTTCTTCGTAGCATTGATATTTCCAGATTGAACTTTTCTTCCAGATTCATGCTTTGTATATATGAACAAGAATTGTTGAGACCAAGATTGGATAAAGCACAGGGACAAATAGCCAAATGAATGGAAACACATGAACTATGAACTGAGGGGCCCCCAACTGGATCAGGCCCTCAGAATGTGTGAGACAGTTGATTGGCTTGATCTGTTTGGGAGGCATCCAGGCAGTTGGACCAGGTCCTGTGCTCAGTGCATGAATTGGCTGTTTGAAACCTGGGGCTTAGCAGAGACGCTTGGCTCAGCCTGGGAGGAGGGGACTAGACCTGCCTGGACTGAGTCCACCAGGTTGATCTCAATCTTCAGGGGAGTCTTTGCCCTGGAGGAGGTGGAAATGGGGGGTGGGCTGGGGGGAGGGGTGTGGGGCGGGAGGGGGGAGAACGGGGGAATCCATGACTGATATGTAAAGTTGAATTATAATGTAAAATAAAATAAAATAAATTAAAAAAAAAAAGGAAAAGCAGAGGTTTCTATGTCAGTTCTGAGGAGGCAATGTTTACTTCATGGCTCTTTCTCTCCAGATGGTTCTACCTGCTTCCCCAGCTCTGGGTACAGGGCTCTCAACCATGTATGAAACCATGATGGACCACAGTCCAGTGCTCATGCTCAGTCAAAATACAAAGCATGATTCTGAGGTCTTTTGTATAGTTGAAGACTAGATAGTTATAATTATAATTTTCCTTAGTTATGATAAAAGATAAGTTAGATATGAAACTTTAGACTCACAAATATAGGATAGATAGAATATTTTCTTTAATTTTATAAAATACAAATAGACTAGATATTGTAACTGTAATTTTTGATTGTTATATGTAATTTTACTATGTTAAAGTTAAAACCTTCCTTTTTAACTAAACAGAAAAGGAGAAATGCTGTGGGATAATGTTTTTGTACACTGGTTTAATGAAACACTGATTGGCCAGTTGCCAGGCAGGAAGTATAGGTGGGATAAGCAGACAAGGAGAATTCTGGGAAGAGGAAGGCTGAGTCAGGAAATGCCAGCCCACCGTCCAGGGAGCAGCATGTAATGACACACAGGTAAGGCCACAGAACATGTGGCAACATACAGATTAACAAAAATGGGCTGAGTTTAATTGTAAGAACTAGTCAGCAGTTAGCCTGAGCTAATGGCTGAGCAGTTTTAATTAATACAAGCTTATGTGTGTTTACTTGGGTCTGAGTGGCTGCAGACGGGGCAGGATGCAGGAGACCTTTCAACTACAGGATTTGAATGAATAAGGGATAAGAAAAAATTGTATGTATTTCTCTTACCTTCTGTAGCGGAGGTATGAATCTGACTGTTGAGCCCTGGGTGGTGTGGTGAGTAGGAACATGAAAGGCTGCCATTCATACAATAGTTAGGCTGGGGATTTGGTGGAGGTAGGATTAAGCTAGCAACCCACATAGAAACTGAGATATATTCCTTAGAATGAATCACAGAGTTGATTCCGGCTTTTCAAATTTAAAGCTCAGTGAAGAGCATTTATCAAGGATGATTCTCAATATTTAATGACTTGATGGTTAATAGAATTCCAATCCAAATGTACCCTAGAGCACTTAACATATTCTTAATCATTTTGGGAGAGCACACTTGAACACTAGAGGTTCATTTTGTCCCTACCACAACAAGGGAATGACTTGAGAGAAAATGGTCACTCAAGAGAGGCCTTATATTTAAGATGAGAGGATCAGAAAGAATACTTAAGTCCAGGATGGTTGGTGCATTATTGCTCAAGGTTCATGTCTCAGACAAATGTAAAGAATCAGTGCATTCAGTCTTGGTGCTGTGGGAAGGAGCTTGGACCTGCCTAGGCTCAATGTGCTGTGCTCTGCTGCCTCCCCATGGAAGACCTCGATTTGGGGGATGTGGGGATGTGGGGTGGCTTGGGAAAGAGGGCTGGGGGATCTGTGGATAGTATGTGGATTGAGTAGAAAATTTCTAATTCAATTGAGAGCAAGATGATACGGAAACTGATGTCACCCACAGAAACATCCTCTTTGGAACATTATGTCATCTACTCTTCATTTCCCACAGCTGTTTGAAAATGAAAATATTATTTTATTTACATTTTCTCAAACACTGTGTTAGAAGCACATTAATCATGACCCACTATATCCCAATTTTACCAGGACATAAGTATATTTTTAATAAAATTATACTATAGATACACAAGCTTTTGCTTATATTATATTGCAAAACATTAGGTACTAGAAACTTTGGTAAGTCCATATGACATTTTGTCCCATAGTGTGAAAACAAATGGGAGGGGAAAACTGAATAAATTATGTTGATACCATGATCAAATGACTGCTTTTCATCAATGTGATTTCTATACCCCAGTAATAAATCATAAATGCATGTACTTTAAGATAGTTTTTTTAAATAAACAAGAAAATTATGTTAAATTTAATTTTATTTTATGCACTTGCGTGTTTTGTCTACCAGTAAGTGCTTGACATATATGGAGGCCAGAAGAAGGTGTTGGATACTTTAGAACTGGAGTTACAGGTATCTGTGAGCTACCACACCTGTGGTGGAAATTTAACCAGGTACCCTGGAAGAGCAGCCAGATTTGTTAACTGATGAACCATTTCTCTAGCCCACTAAGATAGTTTTTTTGAGAATATTTTTTCATTCAATATTCATAGCATTTGTGCCATTTGGTAATGTTACTGGAGTGGTAGCCAATAGGGGACTTGTTTTCAGAGGATCACAGAAATTAGATAATATACTTGAAATAGAAGTCAAGTGAATAAATGTTGAAGTTAAACAAGAGCTAATTCAATACAACTGCACTGGCAATGCAAAAGGAGACAGAAATATAATCATTGTCTATATTGTCACCTGCATGTTAGTGTTGAAAAGAAAAGAACCAAGGAAAGGGTTAAGAACTGTGTGTAGCTATGAAGTCTCAGTTAAAGGTCTGACTGCTCATTTTCTTAATTCTAGACTCTAGAGAAACCATTGCTGTCATCATATGTAGATGTATTTGTCTGTGATGAGATGATTGCTCATAATTGCTCAGGAATTTTGTGGGCAGCTTCACATCCCAAAAATCAATCAGTTTCTCCCTCTTAGGGTTGGTATTTTCCCATCATGAGTTGATCTTCCTGAGAGGTTAATTGTTTCTAAAGTCCAAGATGACCAGGGTGTAGGAGTGGTAATAGAGACTTAAGAAGCATTTGCAGAATCAGGAACAAACTGTGTAAAGGATAACAGTTGTACTAGTTTGAAAGTAATTGGCACCCATAATCCCATAATCTCATGTATAGTGGCACTATTAGGAGGTGTGACTTTTTTGGAGTGCATATGGTATTGTTGGAGGAAGTATGTCATTGTGGGGGTGGGCTTTGAGGTATCATACTCAGGATACCACCCAGTGTGTCTTGTCAGTTGACTTCCTGTTGTCTGTAAGATTTAGCATTCTCAGCTCCCCCACCACATCTGCCTGCCTACTGCCATGCTCCCCTTCATGATCATAATGGACTGAACCATTGAAAGTGTAAGCGAGCCACCTCTATTAATTTTTTTTTAATAAGAGTTGCCATGGTCATGGTGTCTCTTCACAGCAATTAAAAACCCTAACCAAGACAACAATAAAATATCCTAGTATTTTCATCAGTCCTAAAGTGGAAAAAATAGGTTAAGTAAATTTAAGACTAATCAGCCTTGTGCTACCAGGTTTAACATATAACTCTCTACTGATTGACATGCTTATATGCAAAATTGAGCAGAACTCTGAAGCAAAAGTAAAAAGATCTACATAAAACAAAAGTACAGATACCAGGCTTTGTCTTGTTGACAGTAACACAATTTGGGCACCTGAAAGTATAAGTGAAAATTCAATGTGTTTAGCAAAAGCCACCTCTATATCCCTGTCATAACAGCTTGACAAAATATAAATTAAATTTACAAAATGAGATAAACTCTATTTTAAGATAGATAGTTAACTGTTAGAAAACAATGTTTTGAAAGAAGAATACACACTCAAAAAATCCTTTCAGGAAAAGTTCTGTGAGAGCCAGACATGGAAGTGGCCAGCTAGAAGTACAGTCTGAAAGACAGGGTGCAATGAATACCTCTTGGTACTTGATCTTGGACTTTCAAGCCCCCTAAATTCTGAGAACATGAATTTCTGTTATTCATGCCTCAGGGTCCTTATGCTGGACTGTGGAGACCAGTGTACCATCTTCACCCTCCTTCATCAGATAAGCACCAGGAGGCCCCTCTTGGACACAGAAACAGCTTTGCTCCTTTTTATCCCTTTGTTCTGAGTCTGGTAAAGAAGGAGGGGCCAGCATGAAAATCCTCATAACTCTTTCCTCTGCCTGTACTGCAGCACTAACCCAGGCCTTTGCGTATTGCTCCCTAGGGAGGATCCACCCTGGGAGGGTCCACCCTTCTTAGTCTGAGATAAAAGTAGTCCTCTTGCAGTGACTGATCAGTCTCCTCAGACTCCCTCCTCAAAATGAAGTTGCCTGTTGTGCTGTTGGTGCTGCTGTTGTTCAGGATTCCTGGTAAGAACAGTGAGAAAGGAGGATGGGTAGTGGGGATGAGTCCTAGTCTTACTGCTGATCACATGGGTTCTGTCCATGTAGGGAAGATGGATCTTATTCTCCAGGATGGGGCCTGTGAGGTTTACATCTGTGAGAGGGAGGACCCAGATGGGAAGGAACCTGTATTACAATGAAGATTATGACACAGATGGACTGGGATGGTCTAAATAACAGCTAGAAGCCCCATATGGCTTTTAGTTCATTTGTTCTGTTAAAAAGCAAATTTTAGTGTATAAAGCATTTTATGTAATATAAACATCTAAACTAAAATGAATTTTTTTAAAAATCAACTTAGTTTGTCCATGACTTTGTTCTCTGTCTTTATTTCAGCTTCCAGAGGGGATGTTGTTTTGACTCAAACTCCACTCTCCCTGCCTGTCAGCCTTGGAGATAAAGCCTCCATCTCTTGCAGGTCTAGTCAGAGTGTTGTACATAGTAATGGAAACACCTATTTGCACTGGTTCCTGCAGAAGCCAGGCCAGTCCCCACAGCTCCTGATATATGAGGTTTCCAACAGATATTCTGGAGTCCCAGACAGGTTCAGTGGCAGTGGGTCAGGCACAGATTTCACACTCAAGATCAGCAGAGTGGAGCCTGAGGATTTGGGAGTATATTACTGCTTCCAAGGTTCACATGTTCCTCTCACAGTGATTCAGACCCTAACAAAAACATCTTTGCTTGGGGTGGCCCAGCTGCCAAACCTGTTACTTCTCTGTGAGAGAGAAGTGCTGGGGAACTCCTCATTATTTGTTGCAATGGAGGGTCTTGGAGCATGAGTACCATGGTTACACCTCACTGGTCATGCATTTCTGGCCTCATCAGCTGCAATAACAATGATTTTGCATTTGTCTCAGGCAAATGGGGACATGTCCCCTCTCATCAACCAGGAATAATGGGGTTAAAGCTGAGTGAAAACCTGTTTTGATTCTACAGGACTCCTCTGCCTTTCTGACTCAGAATTATCACTGAAGCAGTCAGGAACTGATACACATTCCTCTGTAAACTGTCTCCTTGACTGTAATTCTTAGTCAATGCTCTATTGCTATGAAGAGACACCATGACCGTGGCAACTCTTGTAAAAAAAAAAAAAAAAGCATTCAAACAGTGTTTGTTCAGAATTTCAGAGGTTTAGTCCTTTGTCAGGGCAGGAAGAGTGGTGGCATACAGACTGACATGGTTCTGGACAAGTAGCTGAGAATTCTATGTACAGATCTGTAGGCAGCAAGAGGAGCAATCTACTTGGCCTGATTTGGGCTTTTAGAAACCTCAAAGCCCAATTTCAGTCATAGTTCCTCCCACAAGGCCACATTTCCTAATCCTT
>CABHPQ010044575.1:0-12168 GCA_902168405.1 Peromyscus aztecus
GGCCAGTGGCTAGGCAGGAAGTATAGGCGGGACTAACAGAGAGGAGAAAAGAACAGGAAGGTGGAAGGAGACACTGCCAGCCACCACCAGGACAAGCAGCAAGTAAAGATGCCGGAAAGCCAGGAACCACGTGGCAAGGTATAGATTTATAGAAATGGGTTAATTTAAGATATAAGGACAGTTAGCAAGAAGCCTGCCACGGCCATACAGTTTGTAAGCAATATAAGTCTCTCTCTATTTACTCGGTTGGGTCTGAGCGGCTGTGGAACTGGCAGGTGAAAGAGATTTGTCCTGACTGTGGACCAGGCAGGAAAACTCTTGCTACAGCTGCTTCTTTGGAACTGTGAGTTGTAGTCTGGTTATCTCTAGCTTTACATTTAGCATCCACTTATGAGTGAGTACATATAACATTTGTCTTTGTGGATCTGGGTTACCTCATTCAGGATGATATTTTCTAGTTCCATCCATTTGCCTTCAAATTTCATGATGTCATTCTTTATTTACAGCTGAGTAACACTCCAGTGTGTATATATACCACATTTTCTTCATTTGTTCTTTGGTTGAGGGACATCTACATTGTTGCCAGGTTCTAGCTATTATGATTAATGCTGCTATGAAAATTGTTGAGCAAATGTTCTTCTGGTATGACTGAGCATGCCATGGATATATGCCTAAATGTTGTATCCTTGGGTCTTGAGGTAGATTGATACCCAATTTTCTGAGAAGTCACCATATTGATTTCCAAAGTAGCTGTACAAGTTTATATTCCCACTAGTAGTGTAGGAATGTTCCCCTGACTCCACATCTTCTCCAACATAAGCTGTCTTCAGTGTTTTTCATCTTAACCATTCTACAGTTGTAAGATAGTATTTTTAGAGTCCTTTTATTTTCATTTCCCTGATAACTGAGGGTGATGAACAATTCATTAAGTGTCTTTCAGTCATTTGGGATTCTTTTGAAGAGAATTCTCTGTCTAGATCTGTAGCCCACTTTTTAATTTGATTGTTTGGTATTTTGATGTCCAGTTTTGTGAGTACTTTATGTATTTCGATGTCAGTCCTCTGTCAGATGTGGGGTAGGTGAAGATCTTTGCCTATTCTGGAGGCTGTCATTTTGCTATATTTATCATGTCTTTTGCCTTACAGAATCTTCTCAGTTTCAGGAACTTCCATTTATTAATTGTTGCTCTCAGTGTTTGTGCTATTGGTGTCGTATTTAGGAAGTGGACCTCAAAAGAACAATATCCAAATTCATATTGAAAAACAAAACAAAACAAAAAACAACCCAACGATAGCTCATACAATCCTGTACAATAAAGCAACTTCTGGAAGCATCACCATCCCTGACTTCAAGCTCTGCTATAGCTTGGTATTGATTCTTCTTTCTGATGAGCTCTCCTGAAAGTTTGCAACACTTGCTTCCATATCTTCAGTTATAACTGAACATGAGGAGTTGCCTGAAATTAATGGTAGTGCTGTTTAATTAATAACAAAAGCCCCATAAGCTGTTTTTCCTTTTCTTTCACTCCATTTCCTTTTAACAGACATTTTAATAATTGCAATACTGTTGTTCCCCAAAAGAGAAGTTTCCCACGAATCCCTGCCAATCCTGGAGTCCCCCTACCCTGAGAGTGATTTACTTCAGTCCTCAGAGATGTCAGGAATCCCCTGTCCTTCTTTAAGCTCCACATTAGGCATTAATATGTTGTATGTTGGGTGTGGGTATAGGTTCAGACAGACATGTGGAAATTTGTACAGAGGCACATCGAGGATGAATGTTTATCCATTTCTAGCTGGAGGGTGGATTCACTTCTATGGACTGAACCACCCTTCATGAGTGAAGAATCCTTTATAGTTTTACAAATCACACCTTTAACAAGTCAATTCCATATACCAAAGTCTTTGACCTAAGATCCCAAGATGGATAATGCCAAATGCAAATTCTCAGTTTTACCATAGTTTTTTTTGGAGGGAGTTGGATTTTTGTTACTAAGTTTGCATAGGCTTTGATCCCCTAGGAAAACTCTCAGCTAAAACTTCAAACAGAAGGTATGGAGACAGGGGTAACAATCACAAAAGGCAGATCAAGGCTAGATGTTAACACTCCAGTGTCAAACTGGGTATAGCTTGTGGGAATTCTTCCTTCAGGTTCATGAGTCTAAGGTCCATCTGTTCTACAGAGTGAGTTCAACAACATATAGAGCTAAAAAAACATGTATCAAAAAAAAAAATTGAAAATGTTTGCTCATATCCCTCTAAGGATAACTTATAAAACTCATTGTTTCACCCACTTGATTTGGATAGAATCATGTCTTTGTCTCTGTCATTGATGTACCTTCTTGGGAAATAGCCATTCAGTATTCATGTATCCCCAAGAAAATTTCCCACAAATTACCCAAAGTATATCTAGGGATGAATAGGAAACTGGCCATGATAAGGAACCTACAGCATTATGAGTGTCGTCTGGCTGAAATGATAGAGAACCAAGCAGAAACTCTGACAGGAAAAGATCAGCTCTGAGCACCCTCACCTGAATGTGTTGGTTCAGGAAGATACCAGGATTATTTCTAGTTAAGTCAAATCTTTGGTGAAGAGGACCATGCAAGCAAATATAGATGGGTTTATGGGAGATGCTCTGCAAAAAGAGACCACAATCAGATATGGGTTTGTACACCTAGCACACAGGAAGCTGACTGAGAAAGGGGAGGGGATTGAGACCTGCCTGAGTTTCAGGAGGCTTCCTGTCAGCAACCAAAACCAAAACCAAAACCAAAGAAACCCACAGTAACAGAGACCACAGGTTTTGGAGCCCCACCCTTCACTGCAGTGGGAAAACAAAAGCCACTTGCCTAGAAAGAGCAGTTCCTGTTTTTGCAAGGACTGCCTGTATAACATTCTCTTGACAAGGAGGCACCATACTGCACAGGCAATATACTTTGTGTCTGTTCTTTTGGCAAGAGGAGCAACCATCTGCAAACTTTTGGCAACTGGAAGATGCTATGATCCCCACCCTCATAGTTCTGCTTTGTCTTGGTGAGAAATGAAGTTGTGGAGAGAGAATTCTGTTCTAAGAAGTGGTCTACCTCACAGTTGAGCAGTAATCCATCAGGGTCACTCAGTACCTCAGAAGGGATCTGGAAGTGGAAGTCCTGCTCAGGCTTCAAGTACATACACTCACAGGTAACTCTCTTGCAGGACTGAGTCTGGGCCCCAGGAACCCAGCACTGGCAGGTAAGTGTCTTCCCAGCTTTTCTAGGGTGTGCACGCTCAGTGGGAATCAAAGGTCAACTCGGAAGGAAAGAGATGGAGAAGAGCTGGTGTGGGCTGTTACTGGTGTTGCCTACAAGTTCCTGAGATTGAGAGCTTGGAATTAAGCAGGATGTCCTCTGACCCAGCTCCCATTTTTTTGTTGCTATTGTTGTTTGTTTGCTTTGCTTTGTTTTGTTTTTTGTTTTTCTTTTGTTTTGTTTTCTTTCAGGGGGCCTCTCAAAACCCACACTCAGAGCTGTGCCAAGTAATGTGGTAACCACTGGGGAGCAGGTAACTCTAATTTGTGAAGGCCCCTTAGATGCCCAGGAATATCATTTCTATAAAGAAGGAAATCCAGATTTCCAGATACCAACAGCTTATGAAGACACTGAAAAAAAGAACAAGATCTTTATCTCATCCATTAGAAGTCATGATGCAGGCCAATATTGGTGTTATTATAAAAGCCCTGCTGGCACATCAGAACAAAGTGACACCCTGGAGCTGGTGGTGACAGGTGAGGGGATACTCAGGAATCATGAAGTCCCAGATGTGACTCTTTAGAAAAGTCTGCTCTGTATGTATGCCCACTCATTGCTCAGGTCTAGGGGACAATCCAGACTGTGTGAACTCATTTAATATTCCATATGTATCTCTCCTAGGTGTCTACAACAAACCCGCCCTGTCTACACTGCTGAAACCTGTTGTAACCATAGGAGGATCCGTGACCCTCTCATGTATCTCACATCAGAGATACAACAGGTTCATTTTAATTAAGGATGAGCAGTTCTCCAGCTCCACAGTCTCAAAATTTGTATATACTGGTCAGTCTTCAGCCAGGTTCCAAGTGGGTCCCATCACACTCAGTGAAAAATGGAGTTTCAGATGCTATGGCTATTACTCAAGCAAGCCTCAAGTGTGGTCAGAAGGCAGTGACATCCTGGACCTTCTAGTCTCAGGTGAGAAAGTCTCATCCTCTCTATTGAAAGAGACTGAACTGGAAACAGATTTCCAAAGGAGACCCTAATGTGTGATGAACACAGGGAAGGACTTGTTCCTAAGTCCACAATACAACATAAAGATTATGGGAGTTAGTATACAGAAAACACTGAGGGGTGCTCTGAGAAGGGAACCTGGCAGGGTCAGCAGAGAGATGGATGTTCACATGATTCCATGTGTCCTTCTGTTATACAAGTGTGAACTACAAGTTTCATATTCACCATGCAACTGTTTAAAGTCCCACATCTCTCTCACCTACTTCTTTTCAGGAACCCTCCAGAAACCCAGAATCTGGGCTGAGCCAGGCTTTGTGATCACCTCAGAGAATCCTGTGACAATCTGGTGTGAGGGAACTATAGAAACTCAAATATATTTCCTGTATAAAGAAGGAAGTCCAGCACCCTGGAGCAGATTAACTGCACCAGTGCCTGATCACAAGGCCAAGTTTATCATCCCATCCTTGACAGAGCATAATGCAGGACGATATCGTTGTTACTGTTATAACTCTGCTGGGTGGACACAGCACAGTGACTCCCTGGAGCTGGTGGTGACAGGTGAGTGGATACCCAGGAATCATATGAATTCCCAGATGTGACTCTTTAGAAAAGTTTGCTCTTAATGTATCCCCATTCATTGTTCAGTCTGGGGGACAATACAGACTGTGTGAACTCATTTAATATTCCATATGTATCTCTCCTAGGTGCCTACTACAAACCCACCCTGTCTGCACTGCCAAACCCTGTTGTAGCCTTAGGAGGATCTGTGACCCTCTCATGTATCTCAAATCAGAGATACGACAGGTTCATTTTAATTAAGGACAAGCAGTTATACAGCTCCATGGACTCACAATATGTATATACTGGTCAGTCTCCAGCCAGATTCCAAATGGGTCCCATCACACTCACTGAAAGATGGAGTTTCAGATGCTATGGCTATCACACAAGCAAGCCTCAAGTGTGGTCAGAAGGCAGTGAAATCCTGGAGCTTCTAGTCTCAGGTGAGGAAGCCCCAGGCTCTCTATTGAATGACATTGAACCTGAAACAGGTTTCTCTAGGAGACCCTAATGTGTGATAAGTACAGGGAAGGACAAGTTACTGAACCCACATATACAGCATGCGTATTATGGGAGTCAAGATACAGAAGGTACTGAGGGGTGTTCTTAAAAGGGAACTTGGGAGGGTGAGGAGAGAGACAGGTCTTCAGAGGGCTCTCTGTGTCCCTGTGGTGAGCACAGGAAAGGACAGATGAATTAGCCCACAGATACAAATGCAGACTCTGGGAGTCAAGATACAGAAAACAATGAGAGGTGTTGTGATAATAGAACATGGGAGGGTCAGCAAAGATATGGATCTTCAGATGGTTCCACGTGTCCTCTGTCATTCAAGGGTCAAGTCTGAGTTTCACATTCACTGTACAACTGTTTAGAGTCCCACATCCATCTCACTTACCTCTTTTCAGGGACCCTCCAGAAACCCACCATCTGGGCTGAGCCAGGCTCTGTGATCACCTCAGGGAATCCTGTGACAATCTTGTGTGAAGGAACTATGGAAACTCAAATATATTTCCTGTATAAAGAAGGAAGCCCAGCATCCTGGGGCAGATTGACTGCACCAGTGCCTGATCACAAGGCCAAGTTTATCATCCCATCCATGAGAGAGTATAATGCAGGACGATATCAATGTTACTGTTATAACTCTGCTGGATGGACACAGCACAGTGACCCCCTGGAGCTGGTGGTGACAGGTGAGTGGACACTAAGGGTCACATGCTTCACATTTTTCTTTGTGGGGGCCCCTGAAAACTCTGCTGCTGGAAGAATATGACCTACATGCAATAACAAAGAAAAGTTAGATCACGCTGACATAATAGTTGCTGCTTCACACTTCTAAAAAATATTACCCCAGGTGGTTGATTGTAAGCAAGTTTAAACATGGTACAAATTTGGGGAAAAAAGATTCTTGGTGTAATAGAAAATCCAGTGAACAACTAGTGATAATTGCATCAAAACTCAACTCAAAAGTGACCATGAAGATGGGTTCTATAGCTAAAGGGCCTTTAGTCTGGTGTGGTCTCTGACATAGAGTAGATATCAGCAGGCTGTAAAGTGTATAGCACATCTTGCCTAGGAATGGGCTTTATTAACTGAGAGCTAATGAAAAAATCTATGTAGAAGGAATCTGGGATAAACATTCTGGGGTATTCAGGTGAGGTTTGGAGCTACATATTGATGGTCCCCTGGTTATTAACAACATCCACTCCCAAATCTCTTGATAGAAAACAGGTATTTATTCCATTAGTTGAACAGATACACTGCATGGATAACTTTCCTGATTTCTACCATATTTTTTGTGAGATCAAGTACACCATGTCCTCTAAATTTTCCCTGAGGAAATATATCTTCCAAATGCTTTTACTTCCAGTCCAATTGCTGGTGCCAATGTATCATTTAACAGGCTGTGTCCTCTTTTAACTAAGGGTCCTCCATGGTAAACCTACTCTGTCAGTGTGGCCCAGCCCTGTGTTTACCTCAGGTAGGAGGGTGACCCTCTAATGTGTCTCATCAATAAGATATGATTGATTCATTGTAACTGGGGAAGATTGGAATTTCTCCAGGTCCCTCAAGGCACAGTTCGTACACACTAAACAGTCGCAGATTCATTTTCCTGAGATCCCTGTGACATCCAACAAGAGGGGGTCCTTTAGATATTATGGATACTTCAAAAGTAGACCATATATCTGGTCAGTGGACAGTAACCCTCTAGTGTTATTTGTCTCAAGTGAGTAAATCTTGTTCACTCAACTGTTTTTGATATGAGAACCCTTTATCACTAGCTCTGCTGCCCTGAGGATGGTTCCAGTCATGATGGCTGAAGAGAGCTCTTGGCAGCTATTTTTCTGAGGGAAGAGCCCATGAAAATGACAGAGAAAGAATAGAACAGTGAATTATCTTATTTAGGGTTTCTAGTGTTGAAATGAAATACCATGATCCAAAAGCAAGTTGTGGAGAAAAAGGTTTATTTGGCTTACACTTTCACAGCACTGTTAATCCTTAAAGGAAGTCAGGACTGGAACATAAACAGGTCACGATCCTGGAAACAGGTTTTGAGGCAGAAGCCCTTGATGGGTGCTGCTCACTGTTTTGCTCTTCATGGTTTGCACAGCCTGCTTTTATATAGAACCCAGGATCAACATCTCAAGGATGGTATCACCCACAACGGGTTAGGCCCTCCCTTCACCCCCTGGAGTCTGACCATAGAGATCTAAACTAGAACTCTGTTGCAGGATTGGTCCAGGGACTCAGTCTAAATGTGAGATAGATGGATTCTCTTCTGAGAGTGACAGACACATTTAAAAGCTCCTCTCCTTTAAGATTCTCAGTTTCTGCACTGTAAATTGGAAATCCCTGGCCTAGATGTTGATTTTCTTTTAGTTCTTACCTCATCTGTGTCTTCCTCATACAGAGAAAGTCTCCAGAAACCACTTCTGAAATTGTCATGCCCTATCTGACACTGTGATGGTGACATTGTGTACGGGTATGCATCAGGGCAAGGCATTCAGGCTCCTTCCTTTCAGTTCATGCATTTTTATTTTCAGAGTAGGGAACACAGTTGAAGTTTGGATTTCTTGCATTTAAGCCTCCACAATGAGCCTTCCTGCTGGGTGACCAGTACGTAAAATGTCTAGGAGAGACAGGAGTCAGTCTTACATTGCATGGTTATGTGAGTAGGAAAGAGGTAGTGAACACAAAGTCTCAGTATGTACTTCACACACAATTCCTCCTTCATGAATTTGGTTGCATATTTCCATGCTCCAGACTGAACAGAAATCACAGAAAGGCTTCCTTAAATCTGAATTGGAAATGGGAGGTGATTTTCTACACTAATACTTAGTTCTTGATATAAACATTCATGCTCAAGTGTCTTAGTTTGAAGCATGAACTCAAACAGCTCGATGTATGTGAAGAATCCAGAAGGAATCATGGCACCCAAGGGAAAGGATTGATACTGGATCTTTCTGAAGTTTTGTAATTAGCCTAATTTGCAATTATAAGAAATGAAAATTACAGGAAATATGAATGTTGAATTCAGGGAAGACACTCTGCTCTGGTACGTACTTCACTAATTGTGCACCTTCTCTTCTGTACCTAGGAACTGCTGAAAACATCACTGTATCACAAAACACGTCCAAACCAAAGACAGGTGAGTAGGAATTCTCACTCATACAACTTATCTTCCTCAGTTGATTTTCTTCTTCCCTTCATTCTTTCTCACTCATACAACTTATCTTCCTCAGTTGATTTTCTTCTTCCCTTCATTCTTTCTCCACAACCACAGACTCAGAGACACAGGATCATCACACAGTGGAGAATCTGCTCAGAATGGGGATGGCAGGCTTGGTCCTTGTGATCCTTGGAATACTGGTGTTTGATGCTTGTCATAGTTGTAGACAGGTTCAACACAGAAATGGACTGTGAATGGAAAATACAGCAACACATCTTTTGCAGTGTCATGGACTGAACACTAAATATGGGGATTCAGGGTAGATTTGTAAGAAAATACAGTGCTCATGATGTAGAATTGACTAGGGGTCAATGTGAATTGAGGACAAGGGAAATAAATGTCTGTTTAATGGGATGGAGAGTACTTTCCCCACCAATCAAAGTTATTCACTTACATCTTGCTATGGACTTTTGCTGACCAGTGCCTCCTTTCTCCTCAACTAATGATGTGGGGTATAGTGGTATTCTATTTGTACTGAAATGTGATTTTATTTGTATGTTAATAAATAAAGTTGCCTAGAGGTCAGAGTTATTAGCAAACCATAGGGAAAGCCAGGGCGGTGGTGGTGCACGCCTTTAATCCCAGCACTTGGTAAGCAGAACTAGGTAGATCTCTGTGTGTTGGAGACACACGCCCTTAATCTCAATACCAACCATAGACCTGGAGGTCTGTACACAGGCAGTGACGAGGCAGTCACGTAGTTGGGTTTACAACCAATGAGAAGGAAGAACCAGAACTCTATTTAAGGACGAACGCACAGGAAGTAGTTCCCTTTTTTCGGAGAGGTTTCTTGGCGGAAGAAGCTAGCCAGCAGCACGAGGGTAAGCTCCTAGCTCTGATCTCTTGGGCTTTTATCTTTACCTTGGCTCTGTGTTTCTTATTTAATAAGATGTTGGTTACATCTACATTTGGCGCCCCACGTTGGGCGCCGGATCCTCAGCTGGTCTTGCTTCCTCAGACTGGAAGCCTCTATGTCCTCATATCCAAATGACTCTCAGCTGAACTGCTGCTAGAAGCCTGAATGCTTCTCCAGGCCAAATGCCTCTCCAGGGCAAATGCCTCTCCAGGGCAAATGCCTCTAGTTTCTGGTCCTCACGCCTTATATACCTTTCTGCTTTCTACCACCACTCCCTGGGATGAAAGGCTTGCTTTCTGGGATTAAAGGCATGGGTCACCATGCTTGGGTGTATCCTTGAACACATGGATTTCTGCCTCTGGAATGCCAGGATTAAAGGCGTGTGCTACCACTGCCTATCCTCTATGTTTAATGTTGTGGCTGTTCTGTCTCTGACCCCAGATAAGTTTATTAAAGTACACAATATTTTGGGGAAAACAATACACCACAGTGGGGGAACATCCTGCACTATCAACCAGGATTCTCCACTAATCTTTGTACATATTCTGGTTTGTCTTACTTTCATGTAACTTTCTATTATTTTAAATTACTATGTTCCCATTAACATTAAAAATTTCAGTTTCTTTTCTACTGAGAGCAAAATACTTCACTAAATTACAATAAACATCAGCAGAAATAAACCACCAGAATAAAAAATAAGTTACTTTATGCAAATGATTTTCTTAAACTCTTCTTGCAAGCTTTGGGACCTTCAGTTTTTACCATATGTCCATTCCGTGATTCTCTTAATATGGAAAAGAATGCCACTGATATACCTCTGTTTGAAGAACTCATTGGCAGGATATTATTACAAGGCTTTGAAATCATTACTTTTAAAAGCAAAGTCCTAATGTGAAGTATTTTATGATTACTCTCTACATAGCCTTTACCTCATCTTAAATACATTTATTTATTTTATTTTTTAATTAAGGAATTTTGTATTCATTTTATATACCAAACACATATCCCCATCTCTTCCCTCCTCCTGCACATCCAACTACCCCCCAACCCCCGATTCTCTCCTCCAAAAAGGTAAGGTCTCCCATTGGGGAGTCAGCAGAGCCAGGTTCATTTAGTAGAGGCGATTCAAGCCTCTCCTCCTGCAGGCTTCCAAAGATATCAACTGAAAACAGCATAACAAGAAGAAATAACACTAGGCACAAATCTCATTTCAATTCTGGATGAGGAAACATTTCTATTCCCAATGTTGGGAGTTTCACAAAAATCTCAAGCTAAACACTCACAACATATACACAGAGGGCTTAGCACACATAGACCCATGCAGTCTCTGATTGCTGTTTCGGGCTCTGTGAGACACTGAGCCTTGCTTAGTTGATTCTAGGGGCCATGTTATCTTGGTGTCCTCAAACACTCTGGCTCCTCCAACCCCTCCAGCTCTTCAATGGGTTCCCATGTTTTCTTTATTCATTTATCAGTCGATGGGCATTTAGGCTTGTTTCATTTCTTCCCTTTTGTGAATACTGCAGTGATAAAAATGAATGTGTACCTAGCTTTCTGGTGTGTTGACTTAGAATTCATTAGGTGTGCACCGGGTCAAATTCTATATTTAGGTCAAATTCTAGTCCTACTTTAAATTTTTTAAGGAAATTCCAAGGTGGCTTTCATAGCAACTGAATGAATGTAAGTGACAACAAGAAGATTGTAAATGTTCCTGTTTTTCCAGTTTGTTACTGGCATTTACTGTCTTTTGTTTTTGCATGATAGCCATTCTCTTTTTTTGCCATTATTTTTGAAAGTTTAATACATATATAAAATGTGTTGTTTATATATTCTCCCTCCCCTACTCTCCTGTATCCTGCTTCCATCTTGTCTTATCCACATCTTCAGATCTTCTGATCTTCTCTTAAGGGAAAGGTTCAGATAAAAAGAATGATCTCATAGTAATTAAAGTAATTTTATTTTTCATGCTTCTCTCCAAAGCTGTTTCCTCAGGATCACAGCACATTTTTTTGGTGACAATTTCTTTGTGACTTACCTGTCAAGGTATCCAATTCTAGAGTGGAAGCCTAGTTTTATAGAGTTAGATTACAATGAAAAAACTCTTAAATTCAAAGACACTGGAACTTTTTCTGGACATCTTGAAGTCACTTAATTTTTTTTTTTTGATTTTTCGTGACAGGGTTTCTCTGTGTAGCTTTGCGCCTTTCCTGGAGCTCATTTGGTAGCCCAGGCTGGTCTCGAACTCTCAGAGATCCACCTGCCTCTGCCTCCCGAGTGCTGGGATTAAAGGCATGCGCCACCAACGCCCGGCTGAAGTCACTTAAGTTTTAAGGTTGATACCCTACTGTGACCACAGCTTGTTTAACTAGTATTTAAGAAAACTATGGAACAACCAATCTTTATTGCCATAGATTCCCTATGTCACCAACTTTTCTATTCTAACCTGACACATAGTTTTGATCTTCAGATAGTCACTCTTGAAGCCCTGAACCAGAGAGCAATGTATGTGTCTGCATGTGTGTTATGATAATCATTTGCTGAAAACAGGAAATAAGTAGATAATGGCCTTGAAAAT
The DNA here is from genome assembly GCA_902168405.1 of Peromyscus aztecus. Classification (NCBI taxonomy): domain Eukaryota; kingdom Metazoa; phylum Chordata; class Mammalia; order Rodentia; family Cricetidae; genus Peromyscus; species Peromyscus aztecus. The sequence continues at coordinate 11,957 of CABHPQ010044575.1, forward strand.
AATCCACCATCAATGCTGAAATTAAAATGCAGATATTAATTATGAAAGGGCATTTGTGATACTGTTTGTTATTTGGGTCATTCGATGCTCAGATGGAGTAAGTGAATTTTAGCTGTAGTCAGTGACTTCAATCTCTTATAAAACTCTTAAAGATCTCACTATTCAGTTACTGGCAAAGCAAAAGCCCTTTGTGAGAGCCTGACAGAAGGACA